>CAKOAT010068711.1:1806-20597 GCA_932364175.1 Eruca vesicaria subsp. sativa | reverse complement strand
TATGTTCCAAATCTGCCAAGAGTAACCACATTCGAAGAGTAGATGGTTGCGGCTTTCATCATCTGAGTTGGATAGTAAACATGTAGAGGGAGTATTAAGGCCCCAAGACAGCAGATGGTCTCTTGTCGGACACCGGTTAAGTACAAATAACCATGTCAGGAAGCTATGCTTTGGGTTACCTCGAGAACACCAAACCATTTTGTTCCAATTCACTACTGGATTGTGATGTTTAAGCTCTTTGTAGACAGCTCCAGTAGAGAAGTGGAGGATTTTGATCCATTGACTATCCAGAAATATTGATCTTCTACATCAGTAAGGGGTATAGTAGAACGTGAATGAGAAATTGCTCCTTCGATCTTTCTGGAGGAAGTAGCAAAGTACCGTTGTCGTTCAGACTGGAAAGAGTAGCATTCCTTGAGATTCCCAGCCGCGAGGAAAGAGAAAGGTTCATGAAATCAGAGATACATCCGTACGGACTTCAATTATCACTCCAAAAATGACAGGTTCGACCATTCCCTATATCAATACATAACCAAGGTAAAAAATAGGTCTTAAGCGCAACAATCTTTTGACTAACCATAAATTATTAATGTTTTCCTTTATGGTCCAGAAATTAGAGATGTTGTCCAGGGTCGGTCTTGAAAAATTGAGGGCCTTAAATAAAATTAAAAATGAGGACCTATTTATTATATATAAAATATAATAAAATAAACTTATAAAGTAGTAAGAAAATAATAGTGAAAATAATACAATGCTTGTTGTTTATAGGTGACCCTCAGAAGAAAAATATAACATAATAGTATTTTTGAGAAAAGAGCATTAGTAAAAAAATTTGTTTTATAGATTCTTGTTGAAAATTTATTATGTTATTTGGCCCAATCAGTTAAACATTTAATAGAACCATAGTGTACTTAAATCCCATCTGATTTGTTATCTATAATTATAGATTTACATATTTTGATTTTTATTTATTAAGGGGTCTGAGGCCAATGTTTAATTGGGCTTGGTCCAGCCTGATGTTGTCTGAGAGCATTTTATCGATGAACCAGGCAACCCAGATGGAGCCTGAGCTGAAGAAAAGCATCCAAAAAAGCTTGATAGAGGCCACCTTGTTCCAGCTGACTAAGTTACGAACCCTCAGTCCTCCTTCCTTTGAATCTGTGATATGTTCCAGGCAATCCTTGCAGAGTGGTGACCCTCTATAGTTCCCTTCCACATACAAGCTCCACATAAATAGTTTATATTATAAGTTTGATGCGGAACTTGGGTAGAGTGAAAGTAGCACGAGTTTTGATCTTCATTAGAAAAAAATGTGGTCAATGGTCCAAGTTTAATGATTTTTAGACTAGTTTTTCTTTGGTTAGGAGAAGAGTAAGAGAAAAGGAAAGAAACTTTGTGTTATGATTTTGATTTCTTTTACTTTGGCTACTATGGATTTGAGTTTGGATCTTGAAAATTTATGAGTTTTGTGAAATCCAATTAAATTTCCCATAATTAAGCTTCATGAAATCTGAAAGAAATCTAGATTATACTTAAGACATGGCTACAAATTGACGAAGGAAGAAGAAGAAAAGAAGTGTTGTCGGGTAGAGTCAAGTATTTTTTTAAGTTGGTCGGATTTAGCTTTGAATTTGGTTTAATCGTGATTTATTATTAAAATGCGTGGTTTAAGAGATACTCGGATCCTAATTGGGTCTTCCAATCGGTTTATCATTAGATTAATAATGTTCAGGATTTATTTTAGATATAGTAAATGTTAACAAATTTGTATGGGTTAAGAGGTTTTTAAACTTCCATTTCGAGGTTAAATAAGTCTTTAATGTTTTTTTGTGGAGAGTTTAGTTTGGAACTACTTTTCGGGGATTTTTAGAATGATTCAATACTTGAGAGACATCTGGTGCTATACTAGCTAGAGATGGCAACCTAGGACCTAGACCACGGGCCTGGCCCATAAAGGCTTGCTGCCGGAGGATTTGGGCTGTCATTTGGTAGGCCCAAAAATTGCAGGCCTCGCGGATAGTTATTGGGTGGGATTGGTCACAAGTGGACTAGCGGGATAGTGAAGACACGCAAAAGCTAAAGCTTCATTTGTGTTTCCACCTGAGAAAAAACGAAAGTGAAAGCAAGATGGCGATTCAGCATTAGATCTTTACCGACAACCTATGGAGCTCCGATGACCGCGGTTTGATGGTCTCTTCACCTTCATTGAACAGGTACAAAACTCTTCATATTTCATGTTAGTCTGATGTTTAGTTTTCTTTGGGATTGATTGTTTGGTTTGTGTTTTAATTTACATTTAAGATTCATGACTTTGTTTTGGTTTATTCTTAATATCATATTAGGTTAAGAAATTCTTACAACTACAACACATTTCTTCATATGTTAAGCGATATTATGCAACAAAAAAGGAAGAACCACCACTAATATTACAGTATATTTTTCTTGTACATTGATATTAATTGTTAAGATTGTTTGTAGATCAGCATGTTAAGGTCTCGTTACTTCTTCATTAATGTTAAGTATAATAAGTTGACTTCCTTTTGATGTCTGACTTTACCATTTGGTGTGTGCAGGGTGTGATCTCTTGAAAGTTAGAACACAAAACAACTAGATGTCGTCCCACGGATCATCCCGCAAAGGCCTATGTATATTGCAGGAGGGTTTGGTCAGCCTTTCCGGAGACCGTGGCCCGCACGGGACTGACCCTCTGTGACCCGCTTGAAGCCAATCACACTGCGCTTTGGGACGGAACGGGATAACCTGTTTGCTATCTTAATGATATTTGGTAGTTCTCAATTCAATTATGAATTATATGATGATGTAACTGTTACCTATAGTTAAAAAAATGAAAATGAATCTTAGTATGGTTTATTCGTTTGCAAAATATCGAATTCGCAAATTAGCGGATTAGCAGCTATGTTTAAGACAAGTTGGATATCACAATAGAACTGAATAGAACGATCTCATAATAGTCAAAAAGAAAATCATGATTTGTTGAAGCCACTTAACTTCACGTAAAGTATTAGCCATCGCACAATATTTTTCTTCAGCCGAAGAACCAGAAACAACATGATACTAACCTTCAAAGCCTAGGAGCTTGGTCAGTGCCACAAAGGGGTGGAATAAAAACCTGATTTTGCTTTAGAAATCTTATTTACATGAGACTGGAGTAATCTTTATTATTAGTGATCGTTGGTCTCAGAATTGTGGTTAACCACTTTAACAATCACTCTTAGTAGTGCTAGAGAGTCTATTCTATTACATTCCCCCCTCAATCCATGCTTTTCATTTTGTCTATTTTTAGCTATATTATTTCTTGTATTAGGTTCGTTTTCTCATCTTGGTCCTGTTTTTTTTTTCTATAACAAACACGATGATTTTATTAATTCAAGTGAAAAAGTTAGCTTTTGAAGCTAACCTCGCTGGAATCAAAGAGTTTACATGGGAGAATATAGAGTTTTGAGCTCCAGCATAATTTTTCAAGAAGATTAGCTCTTACATTGCGCTCTCTAGCTATATAAGAAAAATCGATAGTAGTAAAAGAGGGAAGTAAATGGATGAATTCATTCCATTCCAAAACCAAACAAGGCCAATCTTTTTCATCGTTAATCAGCTTTACCAGCTGTAGACAGTCCGATTCAAAGGACATCAATGTATATCCTAGCTGTAAGGAGCTTCTCATTGCACAAAGCAAGATATTAAACTCCACATGCATAGGGGTTAGGACTGTTCCATCCCAATGGAACCATACAAGTGGGTTCCTGGTGACAAGTCAAAAACAAAGCCTCCCCCATAAACCTTTGAGTTTATCACCCAAGATGCATCCACATGGAATCTTGGTAGTGGTGATACACTCGCCAGATTTCCTTGTTTTGGGGTCTGGAGACCCCTGTGTGCAACCTTTTTCGAGATCACTTCTGCTACCCGCCAGTTCTTCTCGGGTGGCATGTTGCATGGTATCTGGGGGAAGAATTTGCTTTCCATTGAAGAGCTTTTCATTCCTTTCTTTTCATATGAACCACGAGATCCATGGAAACCGAGCAATTATATTTTCTGGAACACTATTCATTTTTTCTCGAAGGAGTAAACAATCAAAATTTTCAAGCAGAGATTCGCTCGGGAAGATCCCGAGAGTTGTTGGTATATATGAAAATGCTCAGATATGTAATGCTGGAGAACAAAGGAAAATCGTATGGTTAATAGATTCTACATTATCTCCGCATCTGGGGCAAGTTCGATCTGTTCCGCAGTGCCGATCTACCAAACGTCCACAAGTCACAAACAACCAGCAAGAGGTTGCTAGAGAAAGTGCTTGATAATTCTAGGCGCTTTTAGTTTCCAAATCGCTTTAAGGCCATTCATGCTCGGTTCTAGAACTTCAGTATCCATATTTTCTTCCTTAAGTTGGACTGCTAGTTTGTAGCCCAATTTGATGGTATACAGACCTGATTTTGTATGGTTTGAGTTGTATCCATCATCTTTAAAGATATGACTGGGTCTGATGCTCTGTATCAACGGGATATCTCCATGATCTATCAAGTAATTCAGGAGATCAAATTTCCATTGCTTTGTATCTTGATCTATAACCTGGTTCACGAACAAATATTGATCTTGAGATACTCCATTGTCAAGTGCTGGTCTTGCTGGAATCGCAGGTATCCATGGATCTGTCCACACCCGCGTGTCATATCCCGAACTAATAGTTTTTCTCAGACCTTCCCGGAGGAGTCACTGAACTGCCAAAATACTCTTCCACCCATATGATGGAGAGTTTGAATTTTTAACATCCATAGGCCTGGTGTGTCGATTGTATCTACCTTTAAGAACCCGAGCTAGCAGTGACGTGGGGTGGTGGAGTAACCTACAGATCTGCTTGGAAAGTAAGGTCAGATTAAAATTTTGAAGGTCTCTGAAGCCTAGGCCCCTTTCTCAAAAGATACACATATTTTTTCCAAGCAATCCAGTGAAGTCCGCGGTTATTTGATTTACTACACCATAACTTTGCGATTTCTCCATGTAGCTTGTTTATGATATCTTGCAGCAGTAGGGAGCATGACATCACATAGGTAGGCAGAGCTTGTACTACTGACTTGAAGAGTACTTCCTTGCCTCCTTTGGAGAGAAGCTTAGCTGGCCACGAGTTAATGCAATCGTTAAGGCGGTCCTTGATAAAGGCAAACACTTGTCTCTTGGAGCCACATATTTTTCCGGAAGTCCGAGGTAAATTTAATACCCACCCCTTTCTCCTTGCTGATACCTAATTTTTGTCAATTTCAATGTTCCTTTTGCGTCGTGTCCTACCTTGCTTTCAAACAAGACAGAGGATTTTGATGGATTAAGTTTCTGGCCTGATGTCTTTCCATACATATTGATAATTATATTGATAATTTGTATTAACTCAGCACATTGCTGGACATCCGCTTTACAAAAGAAAAGGCTATCATCAACAAATAGAAGATGTGATATTGCTGGGCTAGCTCTAGCAATCTTTAAACCTGTGATCCTACCTTCTTCTTCAGCACCTCGCAGTTGCAAGATAAGAGCTTCTGTTAGTAGGATGAAAAGGAATGGTGAAAGTGGATCTCCTTGCCTAAGGCCTCTAGAAGGTTTGATGTTTCCTTTGGGTTCACCGTTAAGGAGAATTTGAGAAGATACCGAGGATACACACCATAATATCCATGAAACTCATTTCTCGGCGAAGCCTAATTTTAGGAGCAGAGTTTCCAGGAAGTTCTATTCCTCACGGTCGTATGATTTACTCATGTCCGTTTTAACGACCATGAACTTGGGTTTAATGTTTCCTTTGGGTTCTCTGTTAAGGAGAATTTGATAAGATACCGAGGATATACACCATAATATCCATGAAACCCATTTCTCGGCGAAGCCTAATTTTAGGAGAAGAGCTTCTAGGAAGTTCCATTCCACACGGTCGTATGCTTTGCTCATTCCCGTTTTAACGGCCATGAAGTTGGCCTTTCACATAGGATTTGTACCCAAAGCGTGGAAGGCTTCCTGTGTGAACAGTATGTTGTACGAGATGAGACGTCTCGCCACAAAAATGGATTAGGTTTCTGAGATTAGTTTCAGGATGACCTTCTTCAAACATGAGCAGATGATCTTAAAGATGATTTTGTAATTGACATTGCATAAACTGATAGGGCAGAACTTCATCATCTCCAAGGACATTTCCGTCTTTGGGATTTAGACATGTTACATCCCTTGCTGTGACTTCCAAGACATTTTGGTAGAATAGACTCTTCAAACCATCTGGTCCTGAGGCTTTATCAGGAGCCCATCTTGGTCCTGTTTTGTTCTTGTTTTAACTTGAATTTATTTTCTGGTTTTTAATACGAATAGCATTAGTCGTTAGTTGAAACAGAAATCAGTGCCCGTGTTGACGACTGAGATTCAAAGAAGTTGATGAAATATGGTTTTGTAGTGATTGATGACCAGACCTTGGACACACAACGAGGCTTTGTTGCTGTCGACCTTTTTCTTTGTTGTAAATATAGTTTTATATTTAGACATCATTCGTCACATGCCCTTTGCTTCTTAACTTCTTCACAACAATGTACATAGTAAGATAGCTTCTACTTATTTGGTAATGAAAAGAGGAAGAAGAAAGTGATTTCATCTCTATTGCCCATTCTCATTTCAGGATTTTGGTAAATGCATTATAGAAACCGAATCACTTGTGATACACTAGCTAGACTACATATTTTCTCTGGATCTTTCACTTGTGAGTCAATAAAACGATGATTCTTCAAGAATTACCTTCCCTATAAAAGAGTTTCATGCTTCGTTTGAACTTACGTCAGTTTAATTCAAGTATTTTCTACTTAGAGGCTAACAATTTACACAGTCCAGTGATTAATGGCATCTTTTTGTTAAACCCTCTTCCGCGGTGGCATCTATTTTTTTTTTTACCAACAAACAAATTGGCGGAGAGAATATTATTTCTTTTGGTTTAGAAATGCAAATCCACAACCCTGAAGTTAAACTGAAACCAAGTAGAGAATAAAAGGTCAAATTGCAATAAAAGGTCTGGCTTTGATTTGAGTACAATAGAGTGAATATTTAAATTGTTCAAATTTCATTAAGCCTTAAATGAATATATTGATGTCGCAAAAACGAGTACGAGAGACAACCCCACTTGAACACAAGTAAAACCACATGATAAGAAGGATCAGCCAAATTTACCAATTTCCATCTTCTTCTTGATTGCCTTTTGACCATGATATATAAACGCATCTATTATCCCAGACACCGTGAAAACACCTGCCATTTTTTAGGGATTTTAATGCAGTACAACCAAGGCATGCAACAAAAGAAAGTTGTTATAGGGGGGTATATAGATAGAGACATCACCTCCGACTATGGCACAAACATTTGTCAAGAAGTGCAAGAACGATATATGTTCCTCTGTAAATGTTACCTGGACAATCAACAAATTTAGATTAGGATTCTACATATTACTCTTTTCTCTATAGAACTAGAATTAAAACACACACTAACCTTGATTGGAGAGAGATCATAGAAGAAGAAAACTCCTGGTAAGGATTGCAGCTGACCTGCTTCTGAGCTCTTAACATGTTCGGTCACTGAGAACTGTGCCATTTTACTTTAAATTTTCAATTATAAAAAGGATGAGAATAAATAGATTATAATTGAACAATTAAGAGTCGCGCTTACCTGATTTGATTGAATTCTGTGTCCACTGATATCTGTGTATACTGTTGGTACAACCTTTAGAAAGCAGACAAAGCATTAAAGAGTAAACATGGTCCTTTTAACGACATACTTCAACTATGATGTTACTGTTTGTCGCAGAACAAACCTTGATAAAATATTGGTACATAGCATTGGGTGTGTCTTGACTCCACTGGACTCTGCAAACGTCAAGTAGGTTAGAAAACATGAAAATATAAACCGAGTTTGACAGAACTAGACCAGAATTGTCATTACTTGTCAAGAGGGTTCACGACACCAGGAAAGTAGTCCCCAAAAGTCAGTCGATTGATCTTGTGACTTATCTGAAACGGAGTTTGAATAGATTAGGACGCAACGATTGAATTATATAAACGAAGTGAAACCAATAGGACAAGTGCTGTCTTACGTTAAAACTGTCTTTATGAAAAGCAAGAAGATCATGAACGTGAACGCCCGCCTGATGAAAGCTTTTCCCGGGAGCAAAGTGGAAGTTTCCCGCCACTTTATTCACCTCCAAGAACCCATAGATATTACACCCTTCACCTTCTTCATCCTTTACTCTTTGTAAGAAACCTTCTCGTTTACACTGATCACAACGAGACAAGCGAAACAGATATAATCTCACAACTAGAAACAAGAAATTCTTGGAAGCATATGTCCAGCTTAGAGAGCCCCACAGCATACCAAATAAACAAACCGCACAACTGAGGCAACATAGAGAAAGATGAAGAAGAAAAAAAAACAAGCAAATACGAAATGAAAACACACAGATGTCAATAATTTAAAAGGTGAGCAGCATATCTTTCAGTAATTCACCTGATCAATCAAATCTGGATTTGTAACACCCCACCCTTTTTTTCTATACGCTTCACGAACATCCTCACATGAATTGCAGCAGTCATGCTCTTCCTACAAGGGTTAAAAACATATGATCACATGAAAGCTCAAAGATAGAGGAAAGCTACTATAACATCTCTTTTTGTCTGATCCACTATGATCTCCTGACTAGCACTAAACAACAAGGGTAAACAAAATACGAACATGAGAAGCCATGCTCCAAATGCAATACGCAGAAAAAGACAGAAAACGAAAGCAAAATTACCGCTTCAGCACCATAGCAAGAACCACAGTAAGTCTCATTATGTTCCAGCCTACCACCATGTTTCTGCAGTGGTTTCTCAATCTGCACAATCACAAAAAGTAAGAGACTTTACAAATTCCAACAAAAGCTGCTTTCAGTTAATGCTTTTATCCCAGTGTGATGACTAAAAAATCTCAGAGAACATAACGACAAGAGCATTATTCAAATTACACTAAAGGAAAATAGAGGAAGCAAACCTTAGTAGCGCCTATACCGTCCTGTCTTGCGTCTATAGTGTTCCCATGAGAATCTAGTCTTCTCTTAACGATATCATGTTTCTGTTTATCCACAGGGAACAAAAAAACAGATTAGCCACAAAATTGACAAGCATATACAATACAATGTCACATACCACGTCAAGATGAAGCTCTCCACTGATATCCATAGCATCAACACTTAGAATGGAACATGCTAGAGCAGGAAAAGTCATATCAAACTGCAATATCAAAGAATACATTTGAGACTTGAGAGATATATTTGAAAGAAAGAAAGAAATACATCCCTAAAGGAAAAACAAGATTACATTGATGCGTAACGTCTCCCCTCTTGAAGTATCCACAACGAGCTTCGTCTCGGTAACGCTATGAAGATATAATCCTAAACAAACAAACGAACAAAAACTCAAAACGGAAACTCAGCTAGCTAGAAATACTCGAGAGTTCAGATCTCACGTACGTAGCTCGGAGAAGAAGAGAAGGAACATAACAACGGAGGAGACGAGGGTGATAACGCCGCCGGATAACGTACGGCTGTAAAAATCCTCATTGATCTTTGGATACGCATCCAGATTCCGCAATTTATTCAGGATCCCCGCCATCTCCGGGGACGAGATTCAGTTTTCCCCGGATTCGAATCGAGAGGATTATGCCCGGAGATAAAGTCAGACAAGCGAAACGTCGTCGGATGCGAAATTCTTGCGAGGATGCGTTCGAAGAGAGAATGATGGATTGAGTAGCTTTTTTTTTCCTTTGGTTTCGTCACCGTCGGAGGAAAGCGTTTTACGGTTTACATAAACACGTTCCCGTTTGCCGTCTTCTCTACTTATACTCAAACGACACCGTTGCGGTCAGTATTAATTCTTTTTTTTTTCATCAGTATTAATTCATAAATTCAAAATGGTGAAGTCCAAACATTTGCATTTCTGGGATCAGTTACAAAAATATGTGTAAGGATTTTAATGATCTGGGACTTTTTGCAATGTTCTTATATAGGATACTAGGGTAAACCCGCCCTACGGGCGGGAGAATAAATTAAATTATAATATAAATTTATTTTAAAATTTTGTTTTAATTTTAACTAAAAATACCATTAAAATTCATGATTGTTTACAATAACCTTATCTATGTATTTTAAAACACATTTTGAAAATATATATTCATTTTAGAAGTTATTAACTTGTCTAACTATAATAAATGTAAAAAGCTATAACTGTTTAATTTCTTTCAATGTGAATTTTAGTTTAGTTATACCAATAAGACACATAGACAAAACACTATGAACATTAGATATTTTTTTTAAAACTATGTTTATTATTAAATATTTTATTATATATTTAATTTTTAAATCGTTATTTTTTTCCATATTATGTTTATCAATTTTTACGGTTAAATTTTTTTGATGTTATAATTTTCAACTTTGATTTTGTTGCGGTTATCTAAATTTCACAATATAATGCTAAAATTAATTAGTTGTTTTTAATTTTGCAGTGTGGCTATTTTGACATCTATACTATTAAAGTAAAATCCCAACTAGGATTATGTCCTTACTTTTTCAAGTTATTTACATTACTACGCTACTCACATTTAATTTTAATATCTATATTATTTATTTAAACTAAAAAAACAGATTTTTTCCTAAATTTTTGGTAACTAATACTATCCATAATTTGTAAATAATATTAATTCTAACTTTATGTAAATAATACCTTTCATGTAATTTGAATATTATTTTTCTTGCTTAGTATTATTTAATAATAAAATTTGAATATATATATATATATATAGGAAAATTAAAAATATTATTTACCATGTCATTTTTACATTTTGAATTTTTAAAAATATTATAAAATTTATTATAAAATTAAATTTTACATCTGAAATAAACAAAAATATATTTCATAAGTTATTAAAATGAAAAAGAAACTAATATTGTCATATCAATAAATTTTACCTTTTTATTACCATTATTTCACCTTTTCAAATGACTTAATAAAAAATTCGTCAAAGTATAAGATATTACAAATTTTAGACTTATATAATATCAAAATGTATGAGTTATTTAATAAAAAAATATTTTTTTTTGTTTTCAGTGAATCATCTGATATCAGATCATGGGTTGATAGCGGGTTTTGGATTTTTCAAGATTTTATCTAATTTTTAACTAAAAAACTTTTTATTAAATCTGAACCGGATTAAACACATGTCTCCGGATCTATCGGCTCAACTACAATCTGAGTCGGATATGAAAAAAATTTCCTGGAAATTAAATATAATAGAATAAATTGGAAACACTAATATAATAAACTTAAAAGTATTTATTTTAATAAAATTTATAAAATCAATCAAATTTGATCAAAATAGTAAAATTATATCCGCGCTTTTAAAGTGCGGATCAAAATCTAGTGTTTATTTTATTTAGATTATCTAGTTTGATTTCTGCTATTATTGTTGTCCTTGTTGTTAAGTTATTTTGCATAAATATACTTGCTTCGCGTACAATATTCTGTTTCTTTTAATTTACCGCTTGCCAATTGTTTTATATTAAATGTGGTTTGTTTAATGTTTTCTACCAAACACATGTTTTTATATTGTCTCAATTTAATTGGTGTAATTTATTAGTATTGTGTACATTTGATTAACAAAAGTAGGACCTCACTATCTTATATGATTGACTAATTTTCTCAACAGAGAAATTGGAACATGAGTAATGTATATTCTGTTTAAATAATTTCATTTGATTAGTCTTGTACTGTTTTTTTCTTCATGTGATTTATAATGCGTCTTTTTAAAAGATGTGAACATTATATGTGTTTTTATTTATTACATTGTATCTCTTTATTATTTGAATACTAAAACTGGGTGTATCCAAAATATTTGATTGAATATAGTAGCTTAGATTTGCATTTTATCATTTTTCTTTCACAATTTCTTAGTTGTTTTGATATTCATGCAATATTATTAATTTTATTATTTTCCAACTAATTTTGAATCTTAATTTTAATTAATTATTAACTCTTGTTTTTTATTTTAATAATTTCTTGTTAATATCTTTAACTTGAGTATATGCCTGGAAAAGAGGAAAAATCCCTGAGATACAAAATTTTTCCTTTTGATTTTCTTTCAACTTGGTTTGATACAACATAGAGGCAATATCATAAATGAACTCTTCTATTTGTTGTTCTTATGTTTTTTTCATATTTATTTTTGAAATTATGTTATATTTTGGTAGTTTAATTTTTGTTACAGTTTTCTGATTATGTCTTAATCATTGGTTGTGGTTTTAATCATTTTCATAATTAATTTTCAAAGCTCACGTTTTGTGACTTAAAATGAAAAAGTTATGTCAGACTCACTCCTTATTTTATTATAGTTATCCTGTATTGGAATTATGTATGTATTTATACAAATTTACAATACACCCATTAGATTCATCTTTTTTATTTTCTTTTGCAAGTTTGGGATCAGTGAAACAAAACAAAATTCAATTACTTGCAAATCAAGCTTGTTTTTACTGCTATCAAGGGACTTATATTTTTTTCTCGACTATGGTTGATAAAGGATTAGCACTTAACTTCATTACATTTACTTGAAGCTACATACGTAGTTTGTAAAACATTTGTTATTTGTCTTTTTCTTCTTCTTCTTCGTACTGATATGACCATCTTTTATCTGTGATGTTTGAGAGCGCAACTTTAATATAAATTTGATCAACAACAATAGATTCCAACAATAGCTTCCATGAATAAATTTATTTATAAGAAGTGGAAACTAAGAAGCCTTCGGAGTAGAAGTGGGAACAATATAAAAGAATCATGTTTAAATTCTTCATTTTGATTCTGAGTTTTCTAAAGACTTATGATTCTTTTGGATGTACCTGTCATCTCGTGCTATCAGCTGATTCCACCTAGTTTATAACTTGAAAAATCAAAGACTGGATCTTTGTTAACATCTGCATCACCGTGCCTCTACACTTCTTCATCCCCTTCTCCGGAGACTTTTCAATAAACATTATGAACCAATTTGCAGCTTCTTGTTATATCTCTTTAGTCAACTTCGCTTTGTTTCCTAACCCAGAAGGAGGAGCTAGTGATGGGCTCTTGTTCTCATCGTTTGATCTCATATAGCTATGGATGACTGCCTATTCGGAACTGTATTTCTTCTCTTAGATGCGAGTCTCTCCTAATCAATAGGGTCATGCTGAATTTTGTCAAAAATTGGTAAGGATCCATCATCAGATTTGTTCTCATTAGCTGATGAAACAGGTGGTTCAATGCAAGCGATTTAACACTATTGGTTTGAGATATCTGTCAGTGAAATTCCAGGAACTTTTTCACATTTTCAAGTCCATACAATGAAAATAACAGAAGGAGACTGAGTTGTATACCATGACGAACAATTGTTCCAGTGACGTAGCTTCTCTCAATGCCTGAAAAACTATCGTCTGGGCTGTCTCTCACTTTTAAGAATTTCAATTCAACTTAGATAAACAACCTTACATAATGTTATTGCAATGGAACTTCTTATGAAATCTTGAAATAAACAGAGCTAAAACTCATTAAGCTTTCATATACAGTATCCAACTTCTCCTTACCTGGGCTCTTTGAATGATATGGGACCTCTGGTTCACTCCTAGACTGAGTTCTACCAGTGGGCTGATACTACTGCGATTCACAAAATCCAAAGTGATAAGGTTATTTGATAGTGAGGACCGTCATGCAATTTATTATGCTGTGAGGAACAACTTACCATTTATCTTCATTGAAAATTTCAAGAACTTTATCGTCAATGATCTGGCTTAGCAACAATGATCATGTTGGAAACTTTCAAGAGATTTTCAAAAGAACTCCCGACCAACGTCATTAGAAACATATTAAGTAGTGTGAGAGAAGTTTGTGAATGATTATCAAATGATGGAGACGAACCTATTAATACACTTTTCTTCACTGTCTCTAAGATGATAAGAAGAGAGTGATTACAGATAGTGGGGGAGTAGTAAATGCTATGATCAATGCGTGATGGAGTTTCATCTCAACCGGAAAAGCTAAATCGCCAAATAGAAATGATTCACAGCCAAATCAATGGCGGCTAGGATGAGGCTAAACCCTAGTTCGCAGAGTGAAGAGAGAGAGGCGTGAGGACTTAAGAGATTAACAAGCTTGGACAGAAAGAATCTTGGGCCAGAAAGACAAAATCCCATAACATGTAAAAATTAAAAAAACGCAATGTTTAATTGGTGTACACTTGTCAACTCGAGAGGAAATAAATTAGTGACATGGTAGAACAGTAGGGAAGAAAAGCTTCCTTTATATAATCTATAATAATAAAGTTTAGATATCTGCCCCCACAGTCGTCCACATCACTTTTTTTGAAATGGGGGTTTTACGACACGTGTCAAGCTTGGATTGGCCGTAATTTTTTTTCCTTATTGTATCGTGTGTTGAATCGGTTTCTTCTTTCTCCGCCGTCGCGATATTGGTCATACCCTAAGGGTTTCGATTCAGTAGCTTCATCTTCTTCTTACCGATCAAGAAATCTACCGCTTACAGATTCATCATCTTGCGTTGGCTCTACGCTTCATAACCTCCTTCGTGTGGTTGTACCTAACGCAGGGCCAAATTTGTTTTCCCCGGGAGCAAGAAGGCGTGGGAAGGTTTCATGACGGCTTCAGACGCTGATCTGATCATTGTGCATCAGATTCGGGCGAAGGTTGATCCTTACGCCAAGAACGAAGCGTTTAAATGCAGTAATGCTGATGTTTTCAAGTGGAAACATCTGGGTAATATTCTTGCTGAGAAGTTTGGGTTCGAGGAGAATGTGAAGATGATGAAAGGAAAAATGTGGGGTATGTGGAGATGATGAAAGGGAAATAGAGGGTTTGGGAGGCGATGGTGAAGGAGAATCAGTTGCAGGAGAAGCAGCTTGATGAGGTTGGTGTGTGGTATTTGCTGATGTTGGGCTTGGTGTTGAAGGAATGGTGGATAGTATGAACAAGAGCAAAGAGTATGGCTTTCTTGGTTTCAGGAAATCCAACAACTCTTTTATCTCTTGGATTGATAATGACGGGTAGGTTAGCGATAAATGGTTCGTCCAAAGCTAACGGTTTTGAAAACAAAGAAACCGATGAGAAGAGAATAGCTGCCGAGGCTACTCGCTAAGGAAGTTACTTATGTCACATTCTCTTCTAAAGAAGAAGCTGTGAAAGCTTTATGGGAACTAAACGGAAAGATATGAAATCTCTTCTTTATTGTTTTAAAGTCTACCAACCATGTTGTTCGTAACTTCAGTATCTTTCACACAATAATAATATTTTTAATATATAGCTTTCTCATGTTATGTAGGGAATGTATATGATGAATATTTGTGTATTCTCTGTTGGAGCACTGCTGGTTATGTTGCGTAATCTTGATGAGTTTTGTTATTTTGATAATAGTTCGTACACGGGCGGGTTGTGATCCTTGACACAACAAAAGCTATAAAACATAATCGACCCTTCTTGCAAATCAAAGACCCCAACACCATCCTTGCTCTATCTGCGGTCTCTGTTCTTGGTTAGGATTCATCGATGATGTTTAAGATTTGTTAACCTTGAGAGCGAGAAGATTGCAGAGTGTATAATACTTATCGTAGTGTTTTTAATAACCTCTTCAGGTATAGTGGTCATTGTCAAGATTCTTGACTCAAGAATAGGTGTGCTCTCAAACACACAGAAACTGGAGTGCTCTCAAACACACAGAAACTGGTATGTGATTACCTTCTGCTCTCTCTATAAAATGTGTTTGCTTTTATCTGCATCAGTTCTAAGATGTAACATCTTCTTGGCTTCAAGAGAAAGTAACAAACCCACTTTTCAAGTGTCATCTACAGAAGTTTGGAATTGGAGGACATTACCACCGAAAAAGGATCTCACGAGATATATCAAATGGCCAAAGTCCATCCGTCTCCAGAGGCAGAAACGTATTCTGAGGCAGAGGCTTAAGGTTCCACCGGCACTGAACAAGTTCACTAAAACCGTTCAAAATAACTTGGCTTCGTCAATCTCCTTCCCTTTTGTTGCCCTTAACTACCCTTTTGTTTCTTTTAACACAATATCTGTATCATTGCAGTGACTTCTCTCTGCAAGATTCTCCTCAAGTACAGGCCTGAGGACAAAGCAGCCAAGAAGAAACTTCTTCTCAAAAAAGTTCAGTCTGAGGCTGAGGGAAAGCCTGTTGAATCGAAGAAGCCAATTGTTGCGGAGTATGTCTTAAGCATATTACATGCCTCATTGAGCAGGTCTCTAGCTGTTCTAAATGGTGAACTTTTTACTTACCATAATTCTTCTGTGTTTTCCAATTGTATAAAGTAGCTTAGGAAGTCTAAAATATACATCGCTTGATGATGGTAGTAACATGTGAGAGCAAATCATTATAAAAAGTTAACCTTTTCTCTTTGGTTTGATCTTGAGAGAATCTAGGATGTGTATTAGAATATGTTTTTTTTTTTTTCTTAAATTCTTTCATATTCTGACATGTGTGTATGGGTCTTCAATACAATACAGTACCTCCATTTTATAAAATGAGTACCTCTATTTTATAAAATGAGAGATGGGTCTTCAATACAATACAGTACCTCTATTTTATAAAATTAGAGAAAATTATAAAACAGCATTTAAATTTATTGTCATATAACACATTGAAGCGCATGAACAAAACTGTTTAGATCAAACATGTCTAGGTTCAAAGAAAATGATTGCTTATCTTTTGCTCTTTAGTCAATTCATGATGATCATCTTTGCTATAACATGTGGACCATGTGCAGGATATAACCTTCTATGTGGAGTTAGAATACTTTCATTTCTTTGAAGCTGTCAAATAAAGATGATAGTTAGGACTAATAATACTTTTTATATATTGTTTGCTCTCTTTCTACACCAGAAAATTCCTGCGTTACTGTCTTGACAGTGAGTGTGACCTCGAGACTTATCCCAACATTGACCAAGCTGCGTTTGGTATTACATGACATATCTTTGTCTTGATATGGGGTTAATTTTTAAAATTTTATTAAAGTTAGACAAGTTAATAATTTTTAAAATGAAAATTTAAAATATATAGATACAATTGTTGTAAAACAATTATGGACCTTAATAACATTTTTAGTTAAAAGCCTCTATTATATGGCTATTTATCAACATTTTAAGTTGGGAAAATTGCCAAATATGACTCAAAACTTGATTTGAAATGCAAAAGTAAACTTAAACTTGAATCAAATGCAAAAGTAACTTAAAAGGCTGTTGAAATTACAACCAACCCCTTGTGAACAAACAATAAAAGAGTTTTTTTTTTTACGTTTTTAGCCCTCGCAAGTCGTCTGCCCAGACGACTTTAAACTAAGTCGTCCAGATGACTTAGTTTGAAGTCGTCTGGGACAGTTTTTCTTAAAAATAATTTAAAAATTGTGTAATAAATATTTTGATAAATGAAAAATTGGAATTATGTAATTAACATATGTCTTAAGAGATATATATTAATATATAACAAAATTCAGTTGTTTTCAGCATAGATGAGTGAAAGTAGTGAGTCATGATATTCTTTGGTTTAGGTTTCACCAACATATGTTGTAGTATTGTATGTGTTTCTTAGGGTTAGATTTTTGAAAGCATAAATGTTTTTTTAAAAAATTAAAAATTTACCTAAGTGTGTTTATTTCTGTGTATAGTAAACAATATTTAAGTATAATTTGATTTTATAACGTGGTTACTTAGTTAATTTAGTCAATTTAGTTTAGGGTTTAGGGTTTAGGGTCTGGACGACTTATATTTAAGTCGTCTGGTAAATATATTTAATAATGCAGAAGACTGAGTCGTCTTATAGTATCAACAGACGACTTAATTATAAGTCGTCCAAACTGGATTTTACCAAATTACTTTTAAACCTAACCGTATTTTTGACCTGACATATATAAGATGTGTTTTTTTTTTACTCATTTTTTCGCGAAATTCAGAAAACCCTAACGCCGTTTCTCTCAAAGGTGATTTCGAGGCGATTTCGATCCGATACAAGACCAAGGTAAATCGAAGGCTTCTCTTGCGGATTTATGGGTTTTTATTAGTATGGATGTTGTTTTCCTTTACTTTTACCGTTTTGTTTTGTGTTTTCAACGATTTCTGNCGGTTACGATTTGTGATTTCAAGCAATTTGTGGATATTTTCATTCTCAAATTAGGGTTTCAAAGATTGGGGATTTCAATCGATTTGTGGTCTAGTTAGGTTGGATGTTGTTCTCGTCTCATTCGTCTGGTCAGCTTTCAAATGTTCTACTGGAAGTCTGGTAAAGTCGTCTGGAAAGTCTTCCAGGTGGACGACCCAGATGACTTACCGTTAAGTCGTCTGGGAAGTCTTCCAGGTGGACGACCCAGACGACTTAATATAAGTCGTCTGGGAAGTCTTCCAGGTGGACGACCCAGACGACTTAAAATGTTCCAATTTCGTTTCTTGTTTGCAGATAGCGAATCAGCATGAACCTCACTTCTTCAAGCCTCTGCTTCTTGGTTTCTGCAGTGGCGTGGTATACACACGCTCTCTATTTCTCCTCTGCTTATTTCCTTTGCTTAACTTCTCCTTTGTTGACTTGTAGACAATACCACTTGCCTTCTACTCAAAACACATAGAAGGGAACGAAGGAAAATGGACACTACGATCGGACGCTTCACACCAAACTTGGGAAGTTATACAAGAAGGAAGAAGA
>CAKOAT010068600.1:3961-92762 GCA_932364175.1 Eruca vesicaria subsp. sativa | reverse complement strand
CCATAGAGAGAGATGCTTCTTCTTTCTCTTTCTCATTCTCTTCGTTCTCATTCTCTACGTGTTCACCTTCTTCTTCATCCTCCTTCTGTTCCATATTGGCATGTTCTTCTTCATCCTCCTTACCATCTTCTTCTTCATCCTCCTTACCATCTTCTTCTTCATCCTCCTTTTCTTCCATATACGCATCATCTTCCACATCGTTCTCTACATGAGTTACATCTTCAACCTCATTATAATCCGGAGTTACATCTTCTACCTCATCATCATGCAGAGTTACAGTCTGTTTCTTCTTTCTACCCCTTTTTCTCTTAGTTGCAGCCACAGTTTTTTTTTGGGGGAGCCACTTTCTTTGCTATTGTCTTCTTATTCACAGACACTGTCTTCTTTGGGGAAGCCACTCTCTTCTTCGGGGAAGCCACTGTCTTCTTAGGGGAAGCCAATGTCTTTTCAACCTCCAAGCCTTGATTACGTTTACTACGATGAGAACCCACTTGTCCTCCTCCTCTTGTCTTCGGCGGCATTTCTGAGAAGTTCCAAACAAAATACATTAGATCGAAACACAAAAGAGTGTAAATCGAAACACAAAAGCACAAACTTCCCAGAATAGTCTTAATCGAAACCCAAAATCACAAAATTGCACATGAATGTTCACGAAAACTAAGAATCGAAACCCAAAATAGACTAAATCCAAACCCAAAATCACAATCTAGCACATGCATTTTCACACAAACCAAGAATCAAAACCCCAAATCAAAAACTTTTTCGACTCCAATGATGGTATTGAAGAACCGATATAGATGAGAAAAGAACAAAGAAGCTAAGATTGAAGGAGAACATACCTTTTCAAGCTTCGATTACTCAGAGAAACAGTGGAGAAGGGTTTCTTTAGCTAAGAATTTGTTTTTAGAGAAGTGAAGAAAGAGATGAATTTCTATCGACTATTGGACTTATATATTATAATCTTAGATATATACATTTAAAATAGTGTTTATATGTACTTTTGAAATGGTAAGCCGCCTACACTAAGAAATTTAATGCGGCTAAACATTTTTATTTTCCCGCGATAACGAAAATAGCGTTTCAGAAAGACAAACGCTATACAAAAGGCAAGTCTTGATATACAATAGCATGACTGAAAAAACCGCTATCATACGATGCTATTAAAACCCACATTTCTTGTAGAGGAATTGGTTTCACGATGATCCATGAGTTTAACCTAGCGTTGTTAGTTAAGCAGTTGTGGAGATTGGCTCAATATCCAGATTCCATGGTAGCTCAATTTATGAGAGGTCGGTATTATCGTTTGAGTTTGACTTTGCGTCAGCTCACTATCAGTAGCCCATCATATGTGTGGACAAGCATATCGGCTGCACGAGAATTAGTATTGTTGGGAATTCGACAGAAGATACATTCAGGATATGATGTGAAAGTATGGGAGGACCCTTGGATTCCCACAATCCCAGCGAGGCCAGCGTCTTCATCTGCTCTGGTTTTGCATCCGAACATGAGAGTGAGTGATCTTATTAATCAAGAAACAAAGTCATGGGATTTGGATCGGTTGGCGAATTATGTTGATGCTGCTGACATACCTCTCATAAGGAGTATGACTATTAGCTCAACAAATCGTAGAGACACGCATTGCTGGAGCTACACAAGGAGTGGACAATCACAGTCAAGTCTGGCTATTGGGTTGCTCGAAATATATTAATGAAGGAGGATGATAATATAGTGGGCGAACCTAGTATTACAAAACTCCAAACACATACCTGGAAGGTTAAAGCACCCCAAAAGATGTGTAATCTTATGTGGCAGATTATAACAGGTCATGTGGCTGTTCCGAGTGCTTTGAACCATAGACACATGAGATGTGACAACGTTTGTCCACGATGCGGAGAACCGAAAGAAACAGTTGCACATGCAATCTTTCAATGTTCACCTTCATTGCAGGTTTGGGCATTATCATCTATACCTACCAGCTCAACTTTATTCCCACTGCAGAGCACATATGCGAATATAGATTATCTATTTTGGAGGAAGAAGGCAATTATGGAACCATAATTAGACAAGGACCTTTATCCTTGGCTAATATGGTACATTTGGAAGGCTCGGAGCGATAACCTGTTCCGAGGAATTAATAGAGATCCTCTGGAACTAGCCCGGTATGCGGAGAGTGAGTGTCTTGCCTAGTTCTAAGCCAATGAGCAGGACATCGTGTCATTGCAGGGAAACATAGTAGCTGAAAGTCAGGTCATAAGCCTGAGAGATATCTGTCTGGTAGACGGTTCTTGGACCTCTACAGATCAATTCACTGGTTGTGGTTGGGTTTGGATGGATAGCATGGGTAATAATCAGTTGATGGGTATGCGTAATGTTAGTAGGGTGGAGTCGGCTTTGCATTCTGAGCTGGAAGCACTGCGATGGGCAATGGAGAATATGCTTTAACATTCGCCATGTCAGAGCTTAAGGCGGATTGCAAGGAATTGATAGCGATGCTCAGAAACCACCATGATTGGCCAAGTTTCTCGACGGAATTGGAGAGACTCTTGACGCTGCAGATTTGCTTCTCAAATTTAAAGATAGTCTACGTTCCTAGGTCTCAAAATGCTGTGTCCGATTCTTTAGCTAAGACTGCTCGATCCTTCATCGAGATCTAATGTATGTTGGTTGTTCTATTCCGGTCTGGATTTTCAGATCACCTCAAGTTTAAGTAATAGATCAGTTTTTCGTTGTAAAAAAAAAAAAAAATTATCTAGTGTTAAAAAATAAAAAAACCGGGGCATTAAACGGCCCATTAAGAAACGTCCAAGGTTTATTAACTATGATATCCACAGCAGAGGCACTTTTTTTCATCTTCACCAGTCGCTTCTACTTTTTGGGAGCAGAGAAAAACGATGGCAGATGGATATGGCTACGGCGGTTTTTCTGGAGTACCGTACCCGATCTTTCTTTCTTCTCCGTCTTCTCATCCTCCATCTTCTGCGCCGCCGATCCAACCTTTTGAATCGTATGATCCAACCCAGGGAGGGTATGATCCGCTGATTTCTCAGGGCTCTTATCACCAATCGCCGAATTATTGGTTAAATCAGCTACCAATTGGTGATAATTCTCGCTCTCAGACGCCTTCTTCATCGTTTGGTATATATCTTAATCCTCTATTGAAAGCATATTTGAGGTTTAACTGTTTAATTGTACTGTGATCGGCTTAGAACATATTAGCTTAGGTTATGTCCTGAGATCTATGAGGTTTGAAACAATTACGGATTAAGGGTTAAATGATCAATAGATCTATTTTATTAATCACTTGAATTGTTGGGCTGAGAATAATGTTTCGTGGTTAGTTATGATTTGATAATAATCTTTGTATTACATAAAGATTAAAGAGCACGAGTTTACTGTGTACTGAAACACTGCTTCGTGAAAATATTTTTTGTTCAAAGATTGAACGCAGGACGGATTTTTGTTCGTGCAGGAAATTTTGGTCCCAGGGCTGAAGATTTTCATAGAGGCTTGTTCTCACCGAGTGAATTTAACCCTTCAAGGGAATCATCATCTGATGTTGTTGTGCCACTCCCCACTGAGAATTTCTTAGAGAGGCAACGCTATGAGTGGGTTCCTTATACCTCAGCTACCGTGTCTTCTTCAGCAGATATGCTGAGTAGAAATTCTCAGGAACCATTCTATAAGCCTATCCCGTCTTTTGGTGCTTATCCTTCTAGCAATGCTTTTGATGATAAACCTTCCGGACATTACCATCATGGCTATGATAAACCTAAGAGTACGAACGTTGTCCCTGGTCTTTCTGTGGAGCCTTGCTTAGGTGTTCCGTCTTTACCAATGTCAAGCTTGAAAACAGAAGCTCTCTTTGGTGGAAGTCAAACTGGGATTCGTTTAGGAGACGGGAAATCATTCCGTGGTGACGAGCCTGAGAATATTCAATCGAGTTCTTCTGTTGAACCGGTGAATTTCGACGCGTTGCTTGGATATGGTGAAGCCACTGGTCACGTCAAGCCTTTTTCTGAAAAGACAGTTTGCTCGCCAGGATCACGGAGTCTCCGTTCTTCACACCCGATACATTTTAATGTCAATTCCTCCGATTCACTGTTCAAGGAAAAAGGAGAAGGTTGTGATGTCTCCTCCCTTTATCAGAAGCCAAATACGTTGGTTGCTGACATTGAGACTGGTATTTCTGAGACCTTCTTGAAGAATGCGATTGAAGATTTGAATTGCAATGAGCATAGATCCTGGAACCACTTCATGGTATCTTCTGAGGGACCTTCAGCTCCTACTGTGTTCTCTATGGGGAATGAGCCATGTGGTGCAATAAAAGCGGATAATGATAATGCTGCTCATTCGGCTGTCAACTATAAAACCCTTTCCGAAGGTAGTGCTAATCAACCTAGTGAAGATGTTCAAGCCAGTGAAAAGACATGTAAGCTCCAGGAACAACTGTTTGATACGATGAATAGAGCTAAGAAGAAGACCACTTTGTTGACAGATGTTTGTATCAAAGGGAGGAGTACATCCAATGCAGATGATGTATCAACTGGCCGATCACCTGAAAAGCATTTATGTGATCAAGGAGATTTCCCATCCCCGCCTTCTTCTGCAAGAGTTTCTTCCGTGATTAATGCCATGCATAATCTGTCAGAAGTGCTTGTTTACGAATGCTTCAACAATGGGAGCTGCCTTATGCCGGAACATCTTGAGAACATTGATAGAGTAGTAGAGAATCTCACCAAGTGCTTAAAGAAAATCACCAGTAACAAGAGAGTAGCAGGGGAAGCATCAGTTCCAACTCAAGCTATGAATGTTTCCTGTCCAAACGTGGTTGATCTTAATGAGGTATATGATGCAGCTCGACCCTGATTATTTCGTAGGTAGAAGTTAAAAATACATGGAGCTGATGATTTATTTCTTATGAGCATCAGTTGTGAATAAAATAGTTTTACATTAGTATAGGCGATTTCTTGATCTGTGCTATGTTGCGGACCTATTTGCTTTTTCTTTAAATAGAATGAAAGACATTGCTCGTTCTGGTTTGCTGTTAGTTGCTTAACGATACCCTTTTTCAGGCCCCAAATGTAGTCGCTAAAGACTGTCAAGGATTTAATGTCAAGCAGCTAGACAGCTTTGGTTTCAAAGAACCGGTGGATACGGATAAGACTACTGAGATGACCCAGGTATCTCTACTTATATAATACTTTTTGCCATATTCATATTTGTAATGTCTTATGTACGGAATCTTAACTTTGCAGAGTATTAAGAACGTACTTGCTTCCAACTTTCCTGATGGTGAAGAAAACCACCCACAAACTCTCTTGTACAAGAATCTCTGGCTCGAAACTGAAGCAGCCTTATGTTCCTCAACTTGCATGGCTCGCTATCATCGTATCAAGAACGAGATTGATAATCTCAAAATTCAGAACAATGGTTATAACTTGATTAACTCACTCTGCACATTATCTTGCGAATACCCTTCAGAAGTATTTGTTTTAACAGTTTATCTTTTGCTTTCTCAGAGGTCTCTCCAGATGCATCAACCTTTATGCAGGAACCTTTTCTTAACCCGCAGGAGACGACTGAATCACTCATCAAACACGGAAGCTATGGTGGGAACAATGAAGTAACAATGATGAGTCGTGACGCTCCACAAAGCTTTAAATTCAACTCTGATCCCGTGAATGCAGTACTTTCACTTATGTCTAGAAGCTTTACCGGTGGTTTAGAACAGGAAAATCATGGAAACGTCAAGCTTGATGCTCAGAAAGCCGACACTATACAGCAGGAATCCACAAGGGAGGGAAAATATGATGATGTTATAGACCGGTTTCAGATTCTGAAGTATCTGGAAACAAAGCGCAAACTCAAATCTCAGAACTGCCCGGATTCAGACATTGGTAGGCTTCAGATTCTGAAGCCGCAGGAGGAAACAAATTGCAAACTCAATTCTCAGAACTTCACAGAGACAAGAAATGATAACCAGGAGGAGAATCGAGATCAAGTCTTGGAGATGGCTAAAATTGGCAAAAGCAGCTATATGACCGATGTAATGGATAGATTCCAGATACTAAAACGCCGAGAAGCTGAGCAAGTTCAGAAGTCTCTCAACAGCTTGGACATAGATTCAGATTCAGAAGACGATCAGCCAAGAAACAAGACACATAACCTCTGGCCAGACTCGATTACCGTCGGTACTGAACCATCTGCATACTCGGACTGGGAACATGTCCCCAAGGATGATTGAGTACTGGAACTTCCTTGGGCAAGAAGTTTCGATCCTTTTTAATGGCTTTGTTTGTGTATAAATAAAATGGCATTGTGTGATTACACTTAAAATGAAATTGTGTGGAGTGGTATTTTGCTATTTTTCAAATTGTGGCGTGTAGTTTCAATGTTTTCTGACAACTTACATAATATGTGTTATCTGCATCCTCAGAATCTTAAACGCATACAAAAGTACCTACGGATGAACTTCAATGAGTTTCAAAAACAGTTCGTAATGATGATATAATGACACGTGAACTATGGCTTGAGCGTCATCGTCGTCTTCATCACCTTGGTCCGCTTTTACATCTTCTACAGTTACGGAACCTGCAAAAAAACATGGAAAAGAAAATACAAAACTGTTTCAGCTGTGGCAGCGACCGGTTGCTCAGGCTGTCCATCAGTGACTACTGCAAGAGCAGACATGGCTTCCAGTTCCAGAGAGAGATATTTTAGGATTCGTATAGGAAGGATATCGTCAGCCCAGTACCGGTCATGAATTTATTAAGCCCACAACGTGATTAATTACTTTTATTTTATTTTACTTTTCCTATTTGGTAATTAACTTTTCTGTAACACAATACCAACACTCTTTTGATACGATTAGACAGGCAAACAATCCCTATATTAAAGGAGAAGCATTACAATTAATACGTTTATATTATATTTACCACATTGCATGCTCACATTGATTTGAAACACGATCCTTTTTATATTAAAGGAGAAACCTTACAATTAATACGTTCAAACTATATTTGCCACGTGACATGTTTGCGTTGATTTGAAATGAGGGAAGCTGACGTATCAACTTAATAGAGATTTTCAAAAAAAAAAATCAGAATTTTGAAACCAAGATAGTTCACTTCCTACCTTAACTAAACATGAGAACATTTTCTATTTCTCTCATAAGCGATCAGTGGATTTTTTTTTTCTTTGCTTTGATGGATGTGATATGAATCTAGTTGTGTCTATTGAAGTAAAGTTTTGAACTGCATAAAGTGAAATAACATTTTGCTGAGTTGTGCATAATTTCGTAGATGCTCATATCAACCGAAGCCACATTTTGAGAAGCAAATCTTCTTTGCTCGATCTTTATTAAGCATTGGTCTTGGTTGTTCATAAGGGACCGTGTGTAGGGATGGAAATTTGCATAGTTTATGGAGAATCGGTTTTGTGTTGATCAGTGTTAATCATTGGTCTTGGTTTTTCACCACACACGATTGGTTGGTTAAATCCTCTTGAACCATTATTTAGCAACGTAGAGTATATTGAACCTAACTAAACGTGTTTTTCTTGTTCATTTCGATGGATATTCATATTGCTGGATGCCAAGGTTTGAAAAACATAGATGCAAGTTTTGACATACACATGATAGCGAGAGCTTAGGGATAAACATCTACGTTAGCGGATGCACATCCATCGGTACGGGGTCACGTGCCCCCAATAAATTCTTATTTTTCTTATATATGAAAGTGCCCCCAATTTGAAAAATAGATATAGTGTAAAATTGTTATGTTCCCCCAATTAAATATAAACCTAGATCCTTCCATGTACGTTGTATGGTTAAGACTTCTATACCATATAAGAAAAAGCTGAGATCTTAAGCAACAATTTGATGAGTAGGGAGGTTGATACCCGATATACGAAGAGCTAATGTTACCATAGGGTGTTAGCAATATATCCAGTAATTGTGTTACAGTCACATAAATTTGAAACGAGTGGTTTTGTTGATGTTATACATATTTGCAAGATTTACGAATAACATCAAGGCATACATGTTCATAACAGTTTGATGAGTAAGCAAGAAGTTCACAGATTCTCATATCGATGGATGCATAGATCGAAAGATTTGCTAATCTAACAATGTTATTCGAAGGCATAGAAGCATATTTCTGCATCAAAGTTTGATGTGTAGCGAAGTATAGAAGGCAATGTATAAGGGTCGTAGATGTTGTTCGAAGTATGTATGCACATTAGTTTTATATTAAAGAGAATGAGATTGTCGTAGACGAAATGTTTTAACCGAAACTAAATTCCAGTCGATTAAGAATATATAATTGATATCAATCAAGTGTACAAATAAAATTTAAATTGTCTTCGTTATGATGTAGTTAACGAAGAAAGTTTATAATTTTTTTTCTACAACAATTATTTAGATGGTTATATTTTTATCCATTTAGAACTTATAATATGAAATGCTTAGTTACCATCATTATTGTCTAAAAATGTCAACAGTTTAAACCGAACACATGAAACATCTATTATATTAAAAGAGAAGTCATGACTTTTTCATAGGTTATTTTTCTATTTGGACAATCCCTTAGAAAAATATTTAAATTAATTTTTGTGTACATTTTTGAAATAGTTTAGTTATTGCACTGTTCTAAAATGTGTTATGTGCTTGTTGTGCGGTGACCTAGCGCCTAAAATCCTTAAATATTTAAATGTCTAATATTAATAATAAAATTAAAAATTTAATTTTATAATAAAATATTATGTATTTAAACTATTTTAACGACTTAATATATTTAAAAGTAAACCATAATATTGTAACAGATAATTGATAACAAAAATAAACTAATGTCGAATCACTTCAACTAGTTTTGTTAACAGATTCATAAGCCACATGGTGATATGCTATTTATCTTTTTGGAAACTAAAAACCTAATTTATTAATTAGAATACAAAACTTATTCAAATAATGGAACTGAAACAATTCAATAAAATATATTAAAGGTTGCATATTGGTTCAACTAGTGGTTTAACCAGTAGTCGGATTTTGGGTTTTGACGATTTTTTACGGGTTTTACCAGGGTTTTAAATATTATTTTTTTTCTAAAGTTCTAACCGGATTACATGCTGGATCATTGCATTACATACCGGATCACGATAACATACTGGGTTACCGAATTTACCGATTCAATCGCGGATCCTGGTCGGAAATTAAAATACTGTTTCGGAGAGTATGGTATAGAGAAATAGGGTAGTAGCGTCTTAAATATTACCATATATATAGGATTGGGCTATATATTTGGGTGTAAGATGGGTCAGTTTTTTGGTCAAATTAAACCATCGGATCATTGTATAAATATATTGTGTGTCGGTCAAATTTATATTTGAATTTCTAGATTTAAGAGCTGATGATCCGAATGTGTTAAATCAATTCTACTTCAAATTCCTGAAGGTCAAATACTTATAATTCTTTCTTTTAGATGAAGCGTTTATGTTATGCATGTCTCTGAAATATCTTGATAAGACTAGATTTATATACCAACTCGTTTATTTGGAAATGTTTTGTAACATATTGGTTTTAGAAAATGCTTCAGAGTATAGAAAATTTAAACAGCATATATGTCTATTATTAAAAAATACACTTAATATTATTTGTGTGTTCACAATATATAGGTATATTTTTTTCAAATAACGACCATAATAGAATTATATATAGAGAACTGAAAATTAAGTTTCATTTGCAAGAATACATTCAAGAGACTCTTCTCGATAAATTTTTGTTATGTTTCCACGAGTGTATAATTTCACATGTACTCGCCAAACAATCTTGAAGAGTTTCACGTCCCTAAGAAGAGTAAAACTTCGATTGGTGGTCATTTTTTTCTTAGTGTAGTTCTAAATGTAAAGAAAGCATAAGAGAAATATGTATATATCACGACATGGCGATTTCATATTATTGAGATAATTCATCACGTTTTAGTTAGATTTTTTTTTACTAATTCTAGGGATTCTGTACCATGAATATTTTTTTTTAAAACTCAAAAATCGGAATTTTTTTTTTTTAAAGTTTATAAAGAAAGAAGGTTAGAAACAGAGTGAATCACGCAAAAGATATATGCTAGATTTTATATATCCATATGTAAATTAGTTGATATAGCTGAGAATATACATTTTTATCTGCTCATAATTGGTTTACTTTATTTAAAATAAATTAGAATAATTAAGGTAATTAGGAGTCAATAACATATAACAGTAAAAATACTTTTATTGTTAGTTACGAAACATTCAAGAACATGGACTGAATTTATCTAATATGGAAATGTAGTTCTTACAAGACCGAAATATATGTAGGTGATAGGTAACTGTTTTCTTTTAGTCGTTGATCTTTTTTTGTTCAGTTTAGACTTTCATAACAAATTTAGATAGATATCTGGTTTATTATTAATTACACAGTGTACAATTCAAAAACAATAGTATACTCCAATAATTCAAAAATTACTTTTACACATTAATAAACTGGGTTTTAAAATTGTCGCAACTCTGAAATATTTAATCATAGAAAGACACCAATTAATATTTATGCAACAAAATGTTTAACAAATCCTGCAATAATTATTTCATTCTTGGAAAAGAAAAGTAGCTATGAAACACAAATCTAAAATTATAGGCAGTAAAAGTTCAGTTTTTGAACTGAAGCAATTATACTGTCTAGAAACAGTATACAAAACTTCCTAATTTCTTTGTCAAAAAAGGCTTCCCGTCTGATATATAATATGAGCACAATCACTTCACTTGGGTTTTAACGATTTTTTACGTATTTTACAAGGGTTTTAAATAATAGTTTTTTCTAAAGTTCAAATCAGATTACATACTGGATCACCGCATTACATACCGGATCACGATAACATATTGGGTTACCGAGTTTACTGATTCAATCACGGATCCGGGTCGGATTTTAAAATACTGGTTCAGAGAGTAGGATATAGATCGAGAAATAGGATAGTAGCGTGTTATATATTAACTAGAATTTGACCCGTGTACCCGCACATGTGTTTATTTTACGATATATATAGGATTGTGCTATATTTTTGGGTGTAAGATGGGTCAGTTATGTGGGAAAAATAAACTATTGGATCATTGTATAAATATATTGTGTGTCGCCATATTTATATTTAGATTTCTAGATTTAAGAGCTGATGATCCGAATGTGTTAGGTCAATTCTACTTGGAGTTCCTGAAGGTCAAATACTTATACTCCCTCTGTTTCATTTTATTTGTCATTTTATGTTTTTACACATAGATTAAAGAAATATTTAATTTTACATATTTCCAAGATAAAAACACAATTACCTATACACATAACCACTTTTCAACCAATAGAAAATTAGAATATTATATAAAACTAATAAATTTTGCCTCGAAACTTTAAAACGACACTTAATTTGTGACAAAAAAATAAGTCTAGAATGACATATATTTTGAAACGGAGGGAGTATTTATTTCCTTTAGATAAAGTGTTTATGCTATGTATGTCTCTGAAATAACTTGATAAAATTAGATTTATATACCAACTCGTTTATTTGCAAATGTTTTGTAACATATTGGTTTTGGAAAATGCTTCAGAGTATAGACAATTTAAACAGCATCTATGCCTATTATTAAAAAATACATTTAACATTTGTGTGTTTACACACTATAGGTATATATTTGTTTAAATAACGAACCATAATAGAATTATATATAGAGAACATAAACTTAAGTTTCATTTGCAAGAATACACTCAAGAGATCTTCTCCATAACTTTTGTAATGTTTCCACGAGTGTGTAATTTCACATGTACTCGCTAACCGATCTTGAAGAGTTTCACGTCCTTAAGAAGAGTAAAACTTCGGTTGGTAGTCATTTCTAAATGTAAAGAAAGTAAAAGAGAAAGATGTATATGTATATATAAGGACATGGCGATTTCATATTATTGAGCTAATTAATCACATTTTAATAGTTAGATTTGTCACTAATTCTAGGGATTCTGTACCTTGAATTTTTTTTTAAACTCAAAAATCGGGAAGAAATTTTATAAAAGTTTAGAAAGAAAGAAGGTTAAAAGAAGAGTGAATCACGCAAAAGATATATGCTAGATTTTATATATCCATATGTAAATTAGTTGATATAGCTGAGAATATACCTTTTTATCTGCTCATAATTAGTTTGCTTTATTTAAAATAAACTAGAAATAATTAAGGTAATTAGGAGTCAATAACATATAACAGTAAAAATACTTTTATTGTTAGTTACGAAACATTCAAGAACATGGACTGAATTTATCTAATATGGAAATGTAGTTCTTACAAGACCGAAATATATGTAGGTGATAGGTAACTGTTTTCTTTTAGTCTTGATCTTTTTTGTTCAGTTTAGACTTTCATAACAAATTTAGATAGATATCTGGTTTATTATTAATTACACAGTGTACAATTCAAAAACAATAGTATACTCCAATAATTCAAAATTTACTTTTACACATTAATAAACTGGGTTTTAAAATTGTCGCAACTCTGAAATATTTAATCATAGAAAGACACCAATTAATATTTATGCAACAAAATGTTTAACAAATCCTGCAATGGTTTATTCATTCTTGGAAAAGAAAAGTAGCTATGAAACACAAATCTAAAATTATAGGCAGTAAAAATTCAGTTTTTGAACTGAAGCAATTATACTGTCTGGAAAAGTATACAAAAATTCCTAATTTCTTTGTCAAAAAAACAAAAGCTTCCCGTCTGATATATAAAATGAGCACAATCAGTGATCAATGTGTTCTGAGCTAGACTATGTATCTAATTTTAAAATTCCCGTTCTGTGTTCTGACCTGTGCGTCCGCACGGGTGTATATTCTACATAATTATATGTTTTTGTTAGTTGTAAAAACATTAAAGTTACTAATTTATTGTTTATTGAGCTGTGACATTAGTGTATCTTGTTCAGTTTGTTTATCATATACTTTTATGCTATGCGACCGTATTCATCTGTTATTGTATTTTTTTATTTTACTTGGTACAGTATAATTTTGTATGTGTTTATTATATTATACTATTAATGTTGTGATAGAAATTATATTTGAATTTCTAATGTAAATTGTTTTTTAAACAATTAAATTATTTAGACATCAACAATAAAAACTAATTGGAAAGTAACACAAATAACATTTAAAATAAGTAAAGATTTATAGCAGTTACATTTAGCAAGTGCAAATACATTGAATTGGGCCTATTTGGTATAACTCAAAATTATTACATCATATTTATTAAAAAAATAGTGGACTATTACGATCAAAATTGAGGCCCATATGTATTTTTCCGCGAGAAAAACATAAACATGTATTACTTCGACGACTTTTTTCAACCGATATCTTTGTCGGTGCCGTCTCTTTTTTCTGGTGAGATCTTTGTAATATCTTGTGAAGTTTTCACTCAAAGGATGACAAAAGGTAGATCTATTGATTACTACATGTTGAACTTTATTTTTTTATGATTAGTTGTTTTCTAATCTATATTATATATATGTTAGAGCCCATCCTCGTTTTAATCAAGAAAAAAAAACGTCTTGCATGTTACAGATTGTGGATCGAATCAGTATAAGCTCTTCTTTGTTCGCAGTTTGCAAGTACGAATTTCCAGGACTTCGTCTTGATGTCAGGTTTTTATTATTTGCAAGACAATTCTAATATTTCTGAATCCATCATAAATCAAAGTCTTTAGCTAAAGAGTAGGATGGAATGAGTTCACAAATTGGCTTCATTGTTATAGTTCTGATTAGTTATGAAGATCATAGACTATTGTCAATTAGAGATGTCGGATTGACATGATTGTCTCAGTTTTGTTAAAAAGCTATATTTAAAAATGATGTTGTGTCTGGCATGAAGTACAAAGAAAAGAAACCAAAAGTTATTTCAGAGTTTATTAGCTGATGATCCGAATGGCTTTGAGTCAACCCCTTAAACTAATCAAGGTCAAATTCTTATATTTATTTTATTCTAAACCGGGTTTATGTTATGCATGTCTGTGTAATCTTAGGATTTGTTAAGATTAGTTTTCTAAAATCAGTTCCTTTACATAGATCGGGCCAGTTAACCTTTGATATTCAAGCTCATGTGACCCTTGCCGTGTTATTATTAACCTTGTGCTTTCTATTTTACAAATTCCATTGAAGCTTAACTCCTGCTGTAACCAAGCAACAGTAACCCTATTAGTCACTCTAGTAGGAAGCGCAAATTAATATTGATCAAATGATGTCTTTAGATTGCCTTATGACTGATTGTTTTAAGTACTTCATTGGGTTTACTTTAATGATTGTCTTCGAGTTAACATAAGTATGGGGGTTTTAGTAAAATTTCTCATGTTTGAATAATATGTTACCATTATTCTATTTAGTTGTCATTGGTTAGCTTGCATATTGGAATACTTAATAAATGTATATCCTTCTTTTATAGTTTAATGTTCTGTTAATTGTTATACAGAACATATTTCACGGATGATTATGTTTTTAAGTATGAGAGATGAATGTCTATGATTTACCACAATATTTTTTTGCATGAAATTGTACTGTGGTAGAAGTGACATCAGTTTCTTGGAGGCTACCCCAATGAAGTAGATACTTGGCAAATATCAGGACCAAAACACAGTTAGTAATATACTACTGACTTTAAATTTGTGTAATGTTGAATTTATACTATGAGTGTATATATAAGAAGAAAGCAATTAAGAGTTAGGATTGCAAACCAATATGGCCTTATCATTTCTGTTTAGCTTAAGATTGTTTGTTGCATATCTCTATTTACTTGGATGATTGTATTTGAAAAACTAATAACAAAAAGAGATGGTCGAAAAGCATTGATTTATCTAAAATTTAAAGATGCATACTTGAACCTCCAGCTTTAGAAACTGTAAAGTTCTCGAGAAATCTCCATTCTCCAATAGGGAGATTGTGTTGCATCTGATTTCTTTTGGCAGAAGCATGATTTTTTCCATCCTAAACATGACAAAATAGCTTACATAAATATTTGCTGGTTGTATGCTTAGAGATTAATATTGTATTAAGATTAAACGACACATGAATTATCTACAGACACTTTGAACTTACTTATTCTTGTGAAAGAATGCATTCAAGAGATTAGCCTTCAAAATTGGTGTTTGGTTTCCATGAGTGAAGACACTTCACGTGTACTGTAGTCGCCAACTGGTTTTGTAGGGTTTCACATCGTTAAGAAAAAAAACTTTTCTTCGTTGCCACATTGTTTTTCGATGTTCTGAATATAAAAAAGCAAGGGAAAGAGGAGATTATATATAGAGACATACGCTAAACAATATGGAATATATGATTTTGTGTTTTTTTTTTTTTGGAACACTGATTTTGTATTTAATAGCTAGATTTTATGGAGCTAATCACTGTCAAGATCTGAATTAAACGGCATAGCTATGTAAATTAGTTTTTATATATTAGAATATTCTCTTTTTATACTTTTGGATAGGCATATATGTGTTTGTTATGACAATATTTTCCTTGTGCCGTAGTTTGAGGTTTAATTATTGCAATGTTGAAGATTTTATCGGGCATATTCCTTATATTGATCCACGTTAGAGAGTTTTAAAAATATTTAGGAATAATTGCAAATGTAAAATATAAGGCAATGCAGTTATTAACTTCCACGAAATTTACGTGGGCAATAAGCTTGTTAAATTTGAAATATTTTTCTGTTTGTATAGGTCGTAATCTTTGGGATTATATGAAGCATGGACTAATTAATAATCCGGTTTACAATTGGATAACTCAGACTTTACAATCAAGTTTCGGTTATCTATTTATTAGTATGATTGTATTTATTAATTTTTTATTTAGAACGTGGTAAGTTCTTCAATTATTTATCAAATTTATTTTCCTACACACGATTGTTATGAAAACATGTTAAATGCAAAGGATAATAACGTACTTGTATCTCAGTTTGTGCAAGGATATCAGTTTGTGCAAGAAAAAGCTTTAGTCATTGGGTTGGTTTTATTCTGATTTACTTTAATTAAAAATGATAATATTAAATCAATGGCATGAGATTGTAATTTTTGTGCAACTATAAGGGGTAAGTACTATTTGTACTTCAGTCTTAATAGATTAGATGGTTTAATCGTCTCCACATGTTAATTACCTAACTTTTTCTTCTAGCATTATGTATTAAATATGTCATATTACTAATGGCTCTCACTTCCTTGCATCAAAGGTTACTGAGTTGAGTTTTCTGTGCATTGAAAAAGTTGAATCAATTGAAACGGGCAGTAGCTGGTGCTACGTATCCTGCTCTTAATGTTGTACAAAGCTTCAACATGAGATCTCTTCCTGCATGTAGACTGAACCTCTGTTGGTGTTGCCAGGTATTGAAAAACCATTAAAACATTGGCAACATGTAAAATTTGATGTGGAGCTGTCCATTTCAGATGTTACAGAGTCTGCAGTGTTTGTTGTTTTTGATGCCGAGATGTCTTAGTTGACACAATGTGTGTGCGGCGGAAATCAGTGAATTCATGGTATGTCTGAGTGGCCACATCTTATCGCGTAGACTTTATTTACAAAGAAACATGCCGTGAAAGACATTTTCCTTTTGCAGGGTGTTGGTGTGGGTGGCTGTAAGGCAGAGGTTCCAAAATTTCTGCAAGATATTGTCGGCAAAACTTTCACTTTCCAGTTGAAGCTAACTGAGTTAGCTCCTCCTTACATACTTGAAGCGTTTGTAATTTATAATAAATCATTGATAGGGTGGGCACAACTATCCTGGTGACGATTTTCCTGGTGATGATATGCGTTTTCTGCAATTGCTTAGATGGTGAGAAGACAAGTGCCACTGACCAGAACACTGGAATTAGTGACCTCCATGAACCCCATGGGTCCATCTGCGGCAGGGGCAGCAAGTGATGAGTCAATTCTGACAGGATCATTGCAGAGAAACAACATCTTGCCCGCTCAGGATCATTGCCCACTCAAGATGGCCCGCACAGGGTAGTAACTCAAGTCATCTACTTTATAGCCCTTCTATTTCTTACAAGCTTAGTTCACATTATTTTTTTTTACGTTACATAATTTTCTTTCAATTTCTATGCTTTCAGCTAAATCACTAGTTAAAACACATTAATGGTATACCGTGTCATCATTGTTTTACTTTTGTCCACATTTAATTTTAAAAATCTATGTTGTTGGAACAAATTAAGATCATCAACAAATGGCATTGAGTTTTTACAGAAGGTTTCTGCAGTTGATCTTGAGTATAAAAATACGTGTGGTGCTTCATGCGTGACAGTCCAAAATCACAAACTTGTGACTACCTTAATTTTATCAACAAGAAGGTTTGAAGATTTTAAATCCCTGTGTATAACAGTTGGGTGACAATAGGTCACATTTTTAGCTTGCAGAACACGAGAAAAAAAGTGTTCGAGGATTACTATGACTATGTTATCTATCTTTTTTTTTCTACTTAACTATGTTATCTATCTTTATGGTATAATAATATTATGGAGAGAAGGGCAGGAAGTCGGGTCAACCAATGTTCGATTCCTTGCGATAGAAACTAAACAAAATCTGGTTCGCAAATTGTTGGAAGCACATCCAAAATTCAATCCATAAAATTAGAGTTACTAGACTTGATTGTTACTTGACAACTAGGTGATTTTCCCGTGCTCATGCACGGGCATGTATATTTATAAAATAAATATAGAATAATAATTGATTGATATTTACTTTAATTTTTAAATTAATTTATAGTTTTGTATGTTTAATTTATATTATAATATTATATTACTTTAATTATATATAATTTTAGATATGTTATATTTAGTTTGTTTTATTGTTTTTACGGTCGATTTAGTTATTATTTTGGTATATTTGATTCTATCTAGTTTTCTGAATTCAACTCTAATCGTTTATATTTTAAATATATTAAATTTTTGATTAATTGTCTTATTTGCATTTATGTTGGTTGTTATCTTAAAAATATAAGTATATTTAGTAAGATTATATATAACTTAAGATTTTTTTGTGCTTAGAAGGAAAAAAAATAAAAACTAAAGTGTCTGATTCTAAATTATATATATAAGTAACTAATGAATTTTTAGAAGCTTTTGAACACATATCAATATTTACAATAATTAGAATAATTCATAAATTCTAAACAAATTTATGCTTTAGATTGATTGGATGGTAAAGTGAAATTTATTTTAAATAATTTTTAAAATAAGGATTCTGATTTGCTTAAGTATTTTGACTATGGTTATATTAAGTTTCACAAACATAAAAACAGAAAAATTAAAAATCAAAAGATTTATTAAGAAAACATATAATTTTAACTATTAAAATATAATATATCTGCCTCGCTAAATTATATAGTGTTATGGTATTTTAAAATAACTGTAGTTATTTTCTGTTTTTATGTTTGTGAAACTTAATATAACCATAATCAAAATACTTAAGTAAATCAGAATCCTTATTCTTAAAACAGATAATTTTAACTATTAAAATATAATATATCTACCTCGTTAAATTATATAGTGTTGTGGTATTTTAAAATAATTTTAGTTACTTGATCAAAAGATGTTTATTATTAAATTTATTTTTAGTTTTATTTTTAGTATCTCTTAAAATAGTCAGTAAAAAGTGATTGTTTTTGAGAAATTATACTATATAAGTAAAATAGAATTTATAAGTTTACTGTAATTGTAGGATATTATAGTCAAATAACTATACTAAAAAAATAATTTCAATAATAATAATTATAAAAAATTTCAATTAAACATATATCAGTTTATGCAATAATACTAATCATCTAATAAAATAGATAGATATACAAAAATAATTATTTTGAAAATATATATATAAAGAAAAATATTTTTTTTTCTAATAGCAATATTTTTTGTGTGAAATGTTTTTATGAAATCACATTATATACAGATATATTTTTTTATCTAAGAAGATATAGATATAAAGTATTTTATTACTTCAAAGGTATATTTTATGTTATTTTAAAATATATTTAAATTATATATTACTATTTTGTGAACTTTCCATTTTTTACTAAACCATATTATATATACTTATATTTTCGTTTTTAAATAGTTTTGTAAATTTTATAAATGTTTCCTTTTTATTTTATATTGTTATTTGGAAAATTTTAAAAAGGAAAAAATATTTAATTATATTTTTAATTCATTAGGGGTATCATAGTAATCAACCAACGTTAGAATTAACGTGAGCACGACACCTAAGAAAGTGACTTCTCAAATAATATTATAGAGATTACTGGAGCATGAGAATAAGAATAACATGTCATCAGTTCAAACCTATAAAATTGGTTTGACACATGCTTTTATTACAAGCAAATGAACAATTAAAAGAAAAAATAATTTGACTACAATATATATTTTCATAGTCTCGATTTTCTATTTCCGCTTCAGTAATAAATGAAATTCAAAACATTTTTTTTCTTTAATCAAATTACATCTTCTTTTCCAAAAATTACAAAGACGAAACAGAAGCAATAAAAACGTGAATCGGTAATTTTTTTTTCGAATTAGTAACTTTGTACTATGGCAAAATAAAACTAAAACAACATAATACATTAAAAGTATTCCTAAAGTATCCGCGACAAGCCAACTTTCTAGATCTCCAACAACATCATACAGTCATACTAATACTAACACGTAAAAAATGACCAAAACAAACACGAAGTCAAAGCCAAAATAGCCAACACCAAAAATATTAAAGGATTAAGTTACTTCTTTTAGTTTTAGTCTTTGAAAAACAAATTTTAGAAAGTATTCGTATGATGTTTGGTTCATCTTAATTTCCAGATTATTAATGATTACGCTACATTTAAGTTATTTTGGTTAAATTATGGTTTAGTTCACTCTTAACTTATTTAAAGTAAATTATTTGATATGATGTGGTATGAAACTCAAGTAAACTTCAGTTAAAATGTAATACTTTCTTAATTTATTAAACTATTAATCTATAAAAAAAAGTATTTTCAAATAGCATGAGAACAAATTTCAACAAATAATTTTGTTATAAGACAAAGTTAAACAAATGCTAAAATAATTTACAAAAGATAATTAATAAAATCCCAAAAATTAAATAAAAGTTCATTTTAAATTGAAAATATAATATAAAGTCAAACAATCATATATTAAAAATACATTTTTTAAAAATAAAATATATTGATTATTATCTATAACATTATTTAAAATATCTGTATATTATTATTTATAACATTAAATTCTTTTTTTAATTTATTTAGCTTGTGGATGGAATAATTAATATCGTGAAAATTAATTACGTTAAAATATTAAAATTTGAAACTCTTAAAAAAATGTATTAGTAGTTGTTTTTATTTTATATTATTTTCAACTATACCAAAGTGAAATAAAAATCAAAAGAAGAAATTTAAATTATTACATTTTTTTAATTATGGTTTATTTAATAATCTTATGTCACAAAAATCGTTACTGGTTCCTTCAACTCAGACCAAAAAATTTAAATAAAATATACAATTTAAATCAAAATAGGTTTATTATTTTTATATGTTTTATAAAAAATAAAATATATTTAAATATAAAATAGTTTTATTTTAAACTCACCCGCCCGTAGGGCGGGCCAACCTCTAGTAATTGTTAAAAAAAGATTAATCTTATTTGTTTAGTGGCATAAGTTGTAAATACTAAAATGAATTAAGGGTTATTTCTATAATGTATTTAAGGATTAGTTTAAATTTTAAATTAAATTAGCTTTTGATCCGCGCCCGCGGATGTTTGTTCTTCATAATCACATATTTTTGACTTTGTAAAGACGATAAATTTAGTTGTTTATGTTTTTTTGGACAAAAAATGCGTTTATGTTTTTATATTATAGATTCATATGTTATTTGTGATTGATATTGATGTGTTTTATTCAGTGTTCTAAAATGTGTTATGCGCTCATTGTGCGGTGACCTAGCACCTAGCGTATAGCTGTATACGCGGACGCCTAAACGGGGCCTAAGCAGACATAATATATATATATATATATAATTTATTCATAACTAATATAAAACAAGATAATATTAATCAGACTGATATTATAATACTAAAAGAATATAAGAATTTCAATACTAAGTTCTTAAAATCAAATAACTAGAAAAATATATATCATCCTCAAATCAAAACAATAACTCAAATGTAAAGAAAATTAGTCAAACTAAAGTTTAATTATCATTTTCTTCTTCAGTGTACATGTTTGAAACTGGGTCTTCTGATTCCAAATTATTACCAGCAAAATCCTCCTCTTCATTAACAGAAATAAAATCTTCATCATGCAGTTCTCTAATATCAGCCATATACTCATCACCTGCCTCTCCTGCATCACCAGCTCCCACATCCATAGCTGATTCATGTTCTCCATCATCACCTTCAACAAGCCATTCTTGAGCGTGAGTAGCCTCATCAGCAATCAATATATCAATGTTCTTCTCCTTCTGTCTTTTTCTTTTATTCAACAATCTTGTATTAAACTGGACAAATACAAGATTATTCATCCTAGTTGTACTAAGCCGGTTGCATTTTTTTGTATGTATCTGCATTTTTAAAACAAAGTAATCAATCTTGAAATATTAAGTTAGAACAGTTTAGAATCATAGACCAATAAAAAAAAAAATACCCCTTCAAAAGAACTCCAAGCTCTTTCACATCCTAACGAACTAGTAGTTAAAGACAAAATTCTTTTTGCCATTCTTTGCAAATTAGGCACTGATGCCCCGTAAGTATTCCACCATTCAACTAATAAGAAAAAACAGATAAGTGCAAGTTCGTAAAGGTGTATAATGGCTTTAACTTTTTAACATACCTGGATCATAATCATCTTTAATTTCTTCACAGCCTTTTATAGCCTATGGTGTCCCAAAATTATCTTCCTTGTTCTTGTATTTATTAATCTCGGAATTGATGATGTTGCATTGCTTGGAAAGGTCATCCGGAATGAAAGCATTGACACACTTGAAAAAACTTGTGAGCACATTGTTATGTAATGGAATGGTTTTATCCTTGTATAAATAGTAAGGATTTAAGAGATAACCCATCATATGCAAAGAATTGTCAAGTCGACCCTCAATCCTTTGGTCAATGATATTCATGATTGGCTGAATAACCCGTCATGATATTCATGATTGGCTGAATAACCCGTCATATCCTATGCTTGATCAGGTTCTTGAAGGACAACAAAGGCTAACAGTGGAGTTCAATGGGAAGATTGATTCCATCTACAATGATCAGAACACCAAGATTGATTCCTTGGGTACTCAGGTAAGGAAGCTTGAGACTCAAGTGGTTCAGACTCGAGAAGCTCTTAGGAAGCAAGAAGGGGATGAAACAATGAAACACCACGTCAAAGCCATACTGGATGATGATTTATGGTAAGAAATTTTCCATGTGAAGATGAAAGAGGACGATTTTGAGGAGGAAAACATGTTCGACTCCAACGAATCAACTTCACATCGATCGACACCAACTAGGGCACATCGATCGATTATATTCGACACGGATCGATCGGCAGAAGTTGATGCAGATCGGTCAACACCAACCGAGTCGACTGAATCATGCAATGCAATGCAAATCTTGACCCACGAGGAGTTCATGGAAAGACTCCCACATCCACCCAGCCTTTTCTACTCCAACATAGATCGACATAACGAGCCAATGGTCGATCGACAGAGTGAACATGTTATCGATCGAAAGGACACAAACCCCATCGATCGACGCACCTTTCTAACATGCCGAGTGCGTTTGCCCCAATCGATGTATCACAACTCAATGCACTCAGACTGCGATTAACCAACCTCTCCAACCTAACTTCAGAGCCTATGGACATTGCTAAAACCATTACTGGAAGAACCCTAAGGAAAAGAAAGGAGAAGGTTCATAAACATCTGAAGAGGGAACCTAATGAGAAGGAGATGGATGGTTTCACTAAGAGAGTTCTCAGGATCCCAGTGGATAAACCGTTTGAGGAAGTTTACTTCACCCACAGACTGTGGATGTACTTCAGAGAAACCAGGGATACTGAGGAGGACATTAGGAGAATGTTTCATCAAGTCAGGAAGAAGATGAAACATATGTCACACTGAAGAAGAAGAAGAATGATCCTAGAAAGTTTGCCGTACCATGTTTAGTACGAGGTATTGAATTCCCACGTGCACTATGTGACACATGAGCATCAGTCAGCATCCTACCAAAGGTCATGGCAGAACATCTGGGTCTGAAGGTAGAACCTTCACATGAATCACTCACTTTTGTGGATTATTTTGAGAGAAAATCTGGAGGTATAATTAGAGACCTAGAGGTGCAGATTGGTAATGCACTCATTTCTGTAGATTTTCATTTCATGGTTATCCAGCTGAACTAGAATTCTTCACTCTTGCTTAAAAGAGCTTTCATGGCCACAGTAGGAGCAGTTTGTGACATGAACACTAACAAGTTTTGTCTTACTTTAGTTTATGCAAACATTTTTTATGATCATGTTCGTGTTGTTAAGCAACAGGTACACTTATTAAAGACTGGAGATGATGGATTCAGCGCTGCATGCCATTGTGAAATAGAGTATGAGCATCATTGATCGATTCCCTCAACCAGCCGGCGATCGATGCACATCTAGATACATCGATTGACAGACATTCCACACATGGAATCCTACCCAATTTTGCCTTTCAAGACACCAGCAACAAGAAGGATGACTACTTCTTAGGCAGTTGGGCAGACATTGGTTTCCATGAGAGTTTTGCAATAGACACTGCAATCATATCAGACTCAGGGGATCACAAAGAAGAGCATAATGAGGATTATGATGAGGAGTATGCTAGAGAGATCCATGCAATTCTTACAGATGACAGACTCCTTCAACCCATCAACAAGACGAAGCTCACGAAATCGATCGGCATGGTTCTACTAGAATCGATCGATACTCAACCCTATCAGGCAAACCAACATCAACAATCGACCGAAACGCACATGTGCACATCGATCGATTTCGACACCACCGACTTCAGAAAATTTGGATATTTTCTTATTCTTCCTAGGGAACCTGATGAGTATAAAAGAGGTCATGCAACCAAAAGGACGTCTCATACAATAGAATCAGACAAAATTCAAGCACCTACAACCTTTGGGAGACAGAGCAAGAGAGGAACAAACTACAGAGATCATCATGGCAAAGCAACAAGTGTAACTTTCAACCAGCCGAAGATCACCACCTCTCGTCTACCACCGATCAACGCTGCACTTAACACATCGATCAATTCTAACCCTATAAGTTTTACTTTAACTAAAGATTATTTTCTTGATGAGTTTCTAAAACCAGATGAGTTTGGTGATATTAAGGATCCAGAAGGTCATGCACGAGCTATGAATGAGAGGATTCTACATGTTTCCAAAGAAGACATAGCAGAAATCCTTCAGATGACCAATGGACCAGAAAATCTCTTTCAGCAACTACTATGCGTGACGCAGCAACCGTCGACCGACGCAGTCAAAGCACCATCGATCGACAAGGACGCTCGTCCAGCAATCGATAGGAGGAGGCGTGCAACGATCGACAGCAACACAGATTATGGAACGATTTTGGAAACAGAGATCTACACCAAAGATGAAATCAACGAGATGATTGGTTGCATAGGTGATTGCCAGGAAAAAGCCATGGTTAATCTCAACAACAATCTGGATTCAACAACAAGCTGGATACGGTCTATGTGGTTCTGCAGGGAAGCATTAGTGGATTGACTACACACATGAAAGAGATGGAAGCAGAATTCGCTATTATGAAGACACAGCGTGCATCATCGATCGATGCCACTAAGGATGCATCGATCGACATCAATGACGAACCAGTAAAAGATGAGATGTTGACAGGACAGATGGCTAAGTGGGACGAAGCATAACTCAACGCAAGGATCGAGGAGATTTATCACCCCCTCACCAACAACATCAACTGGTTAAGCACGAGGATTGAGTTGATACAGTAGGATTTGGATACATTCCACGAAGAAAAGCGTTAACATGAGAAAAGCAAATCAATCGGCACATATGCCATGAAATCGATCGATGCTAAGCTTTTGGACATCGAGAAACGGATGAAGATCTGCAAAGATGAGCATGATCACTACACATCCCCGTTTATGCGGTACTTACAAACTTTGGACGGCCGGATGACTGCTTTGCAACAAGAAGTCACCACCATTCAGATGCAACTCGATTTCCACCTACCATCCTCATCATCGATCGACGCACACAGAGGTAAATTGATCAACGAAAAGAAGATAGCATAGCAGAAATTCTATACCAGAGCAGAAGTTGATAAGATCATTGATAAGAGATGTGATGACATATTCTTCCCTTTCAACAACAACATCAGTGGATTACACTCAGGAACAGAGTGGCTGCAGAAGGGAGTGAGGAAAATTCAGACAAGACTCGGTTATCATCCTGAAACTGCAGTATCGATCGACAATGACAATGTCAAATCGATCAATGAACTTACACCTGAATCGATCGACACCACTACAGTCGCAACGATCGATACCGAGTCTGAACCAGGACAAGAAAATGTGTTACATGAAGAACTAGTTACATCTGAACCAATCAACAAGACATTAGGACAACTGACATAACATGTTTATGATAAAGTTCAATGAAACAACATCAACATTGAGAGTCTTCATGAGAGATTTCAGAAAATTGCAGACACAGTTACAAAGATGGATGAAAGATGGGCCAGAAGTGATGAAGCCACAAGAATTTTCATGGCTACTTGGTCCAGCATCAGAAGAGAAGTTGTGGATACTTGTTTTCCAACAAGTAGCTCCTTTTCCACACAATAGCTCACCATACCTCAACAATCAAGCTAAATGACTATAACAAATCGCTGAGTGGGAGGCAACCCACTATTAGGTAATTTTTCTTTCGTTTTTCTTTTACTTTATTGATTCTTTTTCGTTTTTCATATTTTGTAGTTTTTTTTAAAAGAAAAACAAAAACAAAAAGATCCAAGAAGAGACAAATGACCATCTCATCAACCGACGAGGCACAGTCGATATCGATCGACATACGATCACCTGCAATGATCGATGCACTCTTTAACACATCGATCGATTCTTATTCCGGTCAGGTTTATCGATCTTCCTTTTTACATTAAATACTTTTGATTTAATTTTCTTTCGCCATAGCTCCGATTGTTTTACACTGGGGACAGTGAAATTTAAATCTGGGGGAGGTTTACTGATATTTTATTTCCTATGAGTCTTATGAAAAATTGTTTTCAAAACTATTTTTACTAAGCTCAAGAAAAGGGATGATGATCTTATTTGATTTATACTTGTTATCTAACCACTTTTTAGCATCATTCTAGATTTAATGATTACAGATAGTACTAAAGATGCTAAATTGGATCAATCAATCAGCTATACACACTTGCTTAGATTGTTTGAAGGAACCAAAGCTGACCACCAACACTAAACCTGACAGTCTTGGGGCTTGGTATACATGAGATCGGATTCTTCAAACAAGTCGAAAGGTAAAGCCTTGTGTAGATTTATCACCTTTTCTCTCTCTATTTTTGACCCTAGATAGTTAAGTAGATTTATAGTTCCAAAAAAAATCTGAAAATAGTACTAAGGATATTAGGTTTTTAGTTAGGAGGAATCAGAACATGACTTGGTGGCTACAACCATTAAGGCTTGATTCATAATGATTCCAATAAAAGAATTCGAATATGACTTGGTGGTCAGAACCATTAAGGCTCACTTCATATGAATTCTTAGATATATGTCAAAAAGAAGTGATCATAACTTGGTGGCAAACACCATTAAGACTTGTTTCATGGAAGCCTATCTAATATTGGTCAATAATCAAGCCTTAGAAGCAGATTTTGACTCAAGAGAGAAATTAGAAGAGAGAAAAGATATGAACTAACATTTACCTGCAGATCCAGATACTTGTGTGGAAGTTCTTGTATCCGATGATCGATACTCCCAAGGTAAAGCCTGCACTTTTATTTTATGTTAATAAATGAGGTTAGTTGAGGGGAATGTCAGATAGTATTTGCTAAGTTGCTGGCTAGATGAATTTGGTTGCTAAGCTAGGATATGACATAATGAACTTATGTGATTAGAACTTCTTAGATGTGGATTGCAATATTATAGCGGTTATGATTTTGAAGATTTTAAATCTGTGAGTCCCTCCCCATTCTTTTCAAACCTCTTTCAAAGAGACTGCCCGTTTGTGTTGCTTGAGGACAAGCAAAATGGTAAGTCTGGGGGAGTTTGTTATACCATGAATTTGACCCGCTTTTAGTCATGGTATATTGGTATTTTTATTACTATTTATTATATTATAGAAGCTTTTAAGAATATTTATAGGTTCAGGAGTATTTTGGAAGAAAGTGATGTTTTGGAGCATTTTAGAGAGAATTGGAGAAATCAATTAATTCGGAATCGACCAAGACGACGAGGTCGACACTAAGTGACTCATGTCGATCGATATGCACTCTGCATAATCGAGTGATGCTGAAGGCACGGAAGACCAGTTCGCGAGACAGCCGATTTGAAGTCCAAACATCACCAAATGACGATTTTACAACTGACAAGTTTTAACCTATGTTTATATACTGTGCCAAAATTTTAGAGGCAGAGAGAGCTTTTTTGTATTCTTTTCGCAGCAAAAGGTTTTAGGATTCATATTTTGGGAGAGAAGATCAACAGAGAGATTTGTGATTGGAACTCCATTATTTTCTATCTATCTATCTATACTATGCAGTTTATTTACCTTGCTTGTGTTATGAGTTGCTTAGACATGTCTGAGTAGTTCACTTGTTAGAATTAGGGTTTAAATAGATTAGTGGGGGTTAGCCCCAACTATATGATCGCTTGTTGTGGTATTTATTAATAGGATGATCCGTTTGACTGCATTCAAGTGAGACACCTTAGGTTTAGCTTGATATCTTGCGCACACCCCAACGCTGAAGGAGAGATCAGGTCTGCTGGCTGTAAGATACAACAGACTCCCTATCATTCCTCTGTACATAGTTGCATCCACGTCTTCCCCCGCTTCGTCTCTTGCGAGTTTCACTGAAGTACTCATGGGAGTTCGTGAAACTTTGCTCTTCTCAAGCCCAAATCTTTTAACAAGATTGTTGGCATAAGCACTCTGTGAGATGAACACCCCTTTCTTTGATTGAGTCACTTGAAGACCCAGAAAGTACTTAGCTCTCCACATATACTCATCTCGAACTCATGCGTCATGTTGTTCACAAACTCATCCACCATTGACTGTGAGGTACTTCCAAAGATGATGTCATCCACATAGATGTGGACAATGATGATGTTCTTCTCCTTCTCCATGAAGAACAAAGTCTTATCTACACTTCCTCTGGTGTATCCTCCTTCTATTAGAAAACTGGTGAGACGCTCATACCATGCTCTAGGAGCTTGCTTCAAACCATATATTGCTTTCTTCAAATTGTACACATGACCTTGGTGAGTATGATTTTCAAACCCCTTTGGTTGCTCAACGTACACTTCTTCTTGCAGTATTCCGTTCAAGAATGCACTCTTCAAATCCATCTGATATACTTTGAAGTTAAAGATGCATGCCATTCCCGAGAATAGCCTAATGGATTCCAAGCGAGCAACTGGTGCAAACGTTTCTTCAAAGTCTACCCCTTCAATCTGCGAGTATCCTTGTGCCACAAGTCGTGCCTTGTTTCAAACCACTTCTCCATGTTCATCTGTCTTGTTCTTGAAGATCCATTTGGTTCCTATGATGTTAACTCCTTCTGGTCTAGGTACAAGTTCCCATACATCATTCCTTGTGAACTGCTCTAGTTCTTCCTCCATTGACACAATCCAGTATTCATCACGTAGTGCTTCACCATATGTTTTTGGCTCAATGGTGGACACAAAGCAGGCGAATTGCACCATCTCCCTGAATTTGATCACCTTTCCACGACTCTTCCGTCCCTCATTTAATTCTCCGATCACATCATCAACAAAGTGATTCCAAATGTACTTGTTGAATCACTTGAGTTGATGCAACATCTTCTGATTCAGTTATCTCTTGCACTTCTTCTCCATTCTTGGCTTGTGGTGCCTTTGTTTCCTCATCTGACTCATAATCCTCCCAGCTGATAACCGACATATCATCAAATACCACGTTCACTGATTCCATGATTATGGCTGACCGTTTGTTGAACACTCGGTATGCTGTGCTAGTATCTGAATAACCCAGAAAGATACCTCCATCGCTTCTTGAATCAAACGTCCCAAGATAGTCCTTGTCATTTAGAATATAGCACCTGCAACCAAAAACATGAAAATACCCAAGGTTAGGTGTTTTACCGGTCCACATTTCATAAGGAGTTTTCGTGGTCCCTTTTCTCACATACACCCTATTGATGATGTAGCATGCAGTTCTCAGTGCCTCAGCCCAATTGAGGTATCTTGTTGCCATGTATCATAGCCATGCCCATATCTTGCAGTGTTCAATTCTTTCGTTCAACTACACCATTCTGTTGTGGTGTCCTGGGAGCTGAGAACTGATGAGCTATCCCTTTCTCTTCACAAAATTGAGTCATGAGTTCATTCTGAAACTCTCCTCCATGATCGCTACGTATCTTCTTGATTCCACCTTTCTCGTTGATCAACTGTAGAGTCCAAATCTTGAAACTCTCCACTGTTTCTGACTTTTCTTTGATGAATCTCACCCACGTAAACCTTGTGAAATCATCCACTAGTACAAACACATACTTCTTTCCTCCAATACTCTCGATTTGCATTGGTCCCATGAGATCCATGTGAACTAGATCCAATGGTGCCAAGGTTTGTACATCTGGAACCTTCTTGTGTTGTACTTTCACATGTTTGCCTTGGGTGCATGCTCCACATATGATCTTTTCTTCTAACCAAAGCTGAGGTACTACACGTATCATGTTTTTGTTGATTAGAGTGACCATGTTCCGCAGATTCATGTACCGTAGACGTTGATGCCAAAGTTCTATATCACCTAGAGAGGATTGAGCAGAAAGGGCAGAGACACACTTAGCTTTCTTTTCCCACATGTAGCAGTTGTTGCCAGCTCTAATCCCTTGAATAACAGTTACACCATGCTTGTTGGTAGCTCGACATTCAGTGGATGTGAATAGCACTGAAAGTCCTTCATCACACAGTTGACTCACACTGATCAGATTGGCTTTTATACCTTTGACGAAGTACACGTTCATTAGCTTCGGTAGTTCACTGTCGCATGTAGCACTTTTTCCTTTGATAGCTCCTTGTCCTCCATCTCCAAAAGTGACTTTTCCACCTTTTACCTTTTTTAGATTATCCAGGTACTTTGCGTTTCCAGTCATGTGTCTTGAGCAACCACTGTCAAAGTACCATGGTGCTTCAGCATCATCATCTTCTGTAACCAGCGCCATGCAACATCTGAGACCAGATCCTGTAGTTGAGGAAGAATACAAATCTGCCTTCTTCATCCAACCTCGACTTGTACTACCAATTCTCCAAAACTTTTGTTGTTTCCACACTTGTCTGAACTTCTCCAAATATTTCTGACAGAATCGTTTGTAATGACCAATCTTCCCACAAAAGTAACATCCATCAGACTGTCTTGTAGTATTTCCTGTTTCAGTTTTCTTGGCATGCATGAATCCTCCCGAGACGAAATTGGTCATCCCTGTGATATTGCTTTGTCTTCCAGTGTACCCAAGCCCCATGTGTGAGCTCTTTGATCTGCCTTGTGATAGAATCTTGTCGAGCTGCTTGGTACCCGTGAGCATCTTGATCTTCTTGTATTGCTGGTTCAACTCCGACTGCAATTCTGAGGAGACTTTCTTCTCAGCTATCACCTCCTGTCTGAGATCTTCAGCTTGTTTAGCAAGAAATAACTTTTCTTTTATGAGGTTAACCCTTTCCTTAGCAAGCTCAGTTTTCGTTTGAAGTTTGAGTCGGACCTTTTTGAGTTCTGCTTCAAGACTTTCCTTAGCTTTCTCAAGTGCCTTATTTTCAGCTCCAAGTCTCAAGACTGTCTCACATATCTCTTTGTATCTTCCAGTTAACTCTTTCTCTGATTCACTCTCACTCTCAGAGTCAGACTCGAATTTAGTAATCCCCAAAAATGCCACAAAGTTGTTTAGTTCTTCTTCAGTGTCGCTGTGGGAGTCACTGTCATTGATCCCAATCAACGATTTCTCTTTCTTCTTCTTGCTGTCAGTTTCACGTTCAGCTTGAGTATGACCAAATCCTTTGCACCCGAAGCACTGAACTTCTCTCCTTTTCACTGTGGGGCAATCAGTTCGCACATGTCCAAAACCTTTACACTCGTAGCACTTCACATCAGACTTCTTGATGATTTTTTCAGAGTCACCCGTCTTGGTCTTTGAATTGAACTTCTTGTAGGATTGTCCTTGCTCCACTTTCCTGAGTGCTCTATCAAACCTCTGAACAAGTAGACTTACTGGATCGTCATCTACATCATATTTTTCAGTTGAAGTAAGTGCAATTCCTTTCACTTTCTTTCCACTGTCCAGCTCCATCTCCTGGGCTTGCATCATCCCCACTACTTCATCATAGCTTATGTCGTCAGTGTTGAGGGCAACTTCCATAGCTGATTTATGGCCTCTGAACCTCTCTGGAAGACACCTCAGGAACTTCTTCACTATTTTCTTCCCTTTGTACTTCTTTCCGAGAGTGAGAGCTTCTTGAGCCAGAGAACTCAGTTTGGAACTGAAATCAGCCAATTAATTCATTTTCATCCATCTTTAGGTCTTCAAAGCAAGTATCCAGCATATCTCTTCTCGAACTTAACACCTTCTTAGTTCCTTCAAAGTGTCTCTGAAGAATATCCCAAGCTTCCTTTGCTGACTCACATCCCTGAATCAGCTCAAATTGCTTCCTTGTTACACTGCAGTGAATAGCAGTGAGAGCCCGTGCATTGAACTTTGCGAATTTGTTCTCATCTTCAGTTCACAGCTCTTCTGCTTTAGGAACATCTTCACCACGTTCACCCCGTGCAAAAGCTTTTTCCCCGTGTGTTGGCCGACTACAACTCAGTCGACCCTCTCTTTATACCTAGAGAGAAAACCCTAAGTTCTACCTAATGGAAACTTTCCATTTTCTATTACAGCAAATAAGACAACCTTCCTCTTTCTAGATCGGTTGCTTTCTCTTCACTTCTATTCTTTAAAGCCCATCATAAAGAATATCTTCATATCTTCATTAAAATCTCTTTCTTTTTTCTTCCTCTTCTCACGACTCTGCACTTCCCTTAGTAGTTCATGTCGTGCTTCATGAACTACTTCAGCTCCGTCTGCACTATACATCTTCAACTTTTTGGAGTCTTATCCCGATAAATAGTTTGACTTAGTTATTTCAGTTTATTTTACGATTCTCTTTTTTTCTTGTCATTAATAAACAATGAGAAAAAAGTAAGCATATTCCATTTGCATATTGTCTTTACTTTGTGTTTTAACAAATTTTTGGCTGGTATTTTTAGTTTGTTACTAACTAGTTATCAAACTCTGTTATAGGTATACTAGTCTAGAGTTTTAGTTATACCTGATAAAAAAACACATGTTGCTAATGCATTAGTTTCATGATTGAGGCGATAAGGTTTCTTATGTTCGACTGCAAATACAATAAAACGTGCCGTCATTTTTCACCAATCAAAATATAATTAAACCATCATGTTTCCCTGTATCACCAACTGAGACCTTTTCTTTTTGGATTAACTTGAGTACATCGAGAACTATGAAATGGCACATACCAATTTTCAATAAGAGGTGCACTCAATTGATAGATTTTCTATCACATTATTCAAATGAAGTGTAATGTATATCTTCATATATCTACATGGTCACAAGGTGAAATATAGTTGAATGTCTTTGAACCTGAACTAATTAGTTTCTCAAAGTCTATCTAATACTAAACCATCATCTTATGGTTAACTGAGAGCTATATTGTTACGTTAACAATTGCCATAGTTACTTTAAAGACTAGAATATTATACCAGTTCCCGTTTTATGGTGGAACTCAATCACTATCCCTAGCTATTGAAGCTATAACAACAAATACATAAAATCATGATAAATGAGTCAAAATAGCAACGCTGTGTATACGTTTGTTTGATTAAAATCTCAACTTGTATAGAGAAAGCATAGGACAAGGTAGTTTCTTCGTAGGGGCTAGTTGTGAGATGTTTTTGGTGACTTAGAACCTGAACCTGGATCTGAACCAAGGCCTGAACATCGAATGAAAGTAATGCTAGCTTGTCTACGCATGTTGTGGCCTGTCATTATATGGCTTTTAGTATCTAGAACCGGCACTTGGGACAAGCTAATGAAGCCCATGCTTCCGCCCGTATTATTTGTAAAGATATTTCGACCAGATTTTTTCTCAAAACTACGTCAGTATAGTGGTAAAAGTTCATGAAAAGGCTCTTATACAGCTGGTCTGGGTTCCTAAATTTCCTAGTACATATTTTTTTTCTTTTTTTTTAATAAAATGACCCCTTTTTTTGCTTCTAATCTTATAACACCTAGGACTGATTACGGTAGTAACACCCACCTCCTTTAAGGGCCTTCAACCCCTATCGTGCCTTCTGCAGTCGCATGTTTACTTTTGGTACCACAAGAAAAACCAATGCCACGAGGTTTTGCCATACTAAATGAACCGAATCGGTTATGGGCAGCTGATTGACGATCAAAGATAGTTATATGTTTGATTGATCCAATATCTTTATGTTAGATTAAGCTTGAAATAGCTTGAGCAATAAGCAACCCAATCCTAATGTGTTATAGTTATCTATAAGGTGTTGTGTTTATCTTATAGGATTAGGAAATATTTGGTTAAGTTAATCCTAGTGAGTCTAGGATAATTATAGCGATATATAAGGAGATGTTGTGGTGTGACATCCCATAAGTTAGATTTGAGTGTTTAAGGTTTTGAGAGAGTTTTTCCTTAAAGAGATTAATAACAAGTGAGTTCTTGTTTGTGTTCTTGAGATTCTTATATTCAAGTTTAAGTTTCTGAGATTTGATTTCTATATTTGGTATCAGAGCTAACCGTTCTATCAATACCAAAACATGGGAGACAAAGAAATCGTCCCAGCAACAAGTAACATGAAGAATATTAATAGCTCCTTAACCATTCAATGTCCAATGCTTAATGATACTAACTATCAAGTATGGACTATACGAATGAAGGCAGCTTTAAAGGTTCATAAGGCTTGGGAAGCCATTGAACCAGGAGAAAAGGAAGGAGAGAAGCATGATCTAGCAAGAGCATTGCTACTGCAGTCAATATCAGAGACAATGATAATACAAGTGGGAAACCTAGAAACAACAAAGGAGATTTGGGAAGCAATCAAGACACGAAATATGGGAGTTGATCGTGTCAAAGAGGCTCGTCTTGCTATATTAACAGCTGATCTCAACCGTTTGAAGATGAAAGATAATGATTCAATTGATATTTTTGTGGGAAAACTCACGGAATTATCATCTAAATCTGCATCTTTAGGGAAAATCATAGAAGATCCAGAACTTATCAAGAAGCTTCTCAATAGTTTGCCAAGAAAGAAGTATATACAGCTAACAGCCACACTAGAGCAGATGCTTGATCTTCACAAAACAAGTTTTGAGGATATCGTGGGAAGACTAAAGGCTTATGAGGTAAGAATTCGTGATGAGGAGGAAGAAGAGAAATCTGAGGAAACTAAGTTAATGTATGCTAATAATACCGAATCAAGATCTTATCAAGATAGATATGACTCAGGAAGAGGTAGAGGAAGAAGTGGTCGATATGGATATCAAGGAAGAGGACGAGGATGGTTTGGGAATCAACAGAACTACTATAAGCAAGAAAGAGATGCATCAAAAGTAGTTTGTTATCGATGTGATAAAACATGGCACTTTGCATATCAATGTCCGGACCGACTTCTTAAGTTGCAGGAAGCTCAAGAGAATGACAATACCTCTACTCAAGAAGCCGATGAACTCATGATGCATGAGATAGTGTTCTTAAACGAGAAGAATGTTCTACCTGGAAGATATGAGGCAAGCACAGAAGGGGAAAACTTATGGTATCTTGACAACGGAGATAGTAATCACATGACCGGTGATAAGAGATATTTTTCAGTGATTGATAATACAATTTCTGGAAAGGTACGGTTCGGTGATGATTCATACATTGATATCAAAGGAAAAGGAACAATATCTTTCACATATATGAATGGAGACTCGAGAAAGATGTCCGATGTGTATTTCATTCCAGATTTAAAAAGCAACATAATAAGCTTAGGTCAAGCCACAGAAGCGGGATGCGATATCAGAATGAGAGGAGAGGAGCTCACGATGCATGATCAATCTGGAAAGCTACTTGTCAAAGCAATAAGATCAAAAAACAGATTATATAAAGTTCATATGGGCTTAAAACCAATCACGTGTCTACATGCTGAAACAGAGAATGAATCAAGAAGATGGCACTCACGTTTAGGTCATATTAACTTTGAGTCTTTGAAGGGAATGATGGAAAAAGAACTAGTGCTTGGCCTCCCAAAGATGAGTATTGCGAAGGAAGTATGTGGTTCTTGTTTGCTTGGTAAGCAAGAAAGAAAAGTGTTTCCTAAAGCTACATTATATCGAGCTAGAAGAACACTTCATGGAGCTGTTGCACGGAGACTTATGTGGTCCTATAACTCCAAGTACACCTGCAGGTAACAAATACATATTTGTTATCATTGATGATCATAGCCGTTATATGTGGAGTATGCTACTAAAAGAAAAGAATGAAGCTTTTCCTAAGTTCAAAAGACTACGAGATATGGTAGAACAAGAGACAGGGAACAAGATCATCACGTTTAGGACAAACAGAGGTGGAGAATTCTTGTCGAAAGAGTTCAACGAATATTGCATCAGAGTTGGAATAAAAAGACACCTCGCTGCTCCATATACACCCCAGCAGAATGGGGTGGTTGAGAGAAGGAATAGAACCTTATTAGAGATGACAAGAAGCATTATGAAGCATATGCACGTGCCAAATAGATTGTGGGGAGAGGCAACAAGACACTCGGCGTATCTATTTAACCGTGTAGCAACTAGAGCTTTGAAAGAAAGAACACCTTATGAGATGTATCGAGAGAAGAAGCCAAGAATTGATCACATACGAGTATTTAGATGCATTGCCTATGCGAAGATAGAAACAAAGTTGTTAAAGAAGCTTGATGATCGTACACAGATGTTAGTTCATTTGGGAACAGAACCGGGATCAAAAGCATATAGGCTTCTTAATCCCAATACACAGAAGATTGTAGTAAACTGAGATGTTATTTTTGATGAAAGAAAAGGCTGGAATTGGGATGCAGAGAGCACAGATAAGCCAGATAGCTTTGTGGTTACACTTGGTGAGTTTGGGAACCATGGCATAATCAACGAGACAGATTCAAGATGCACTGAACATAAAGTCAGGACTTAAGAACCTAAAGTAGATGAGTCGAGAGAAGATGTTACAATAGAAACAGAGGACAATGAAACAGAACCTCAGGATCTGAGGAGATCAGCAAGAGTACACGTGAAGCCAACATATCTTGATGATTACATATTATTGGCCGAGGAACTTGGAGAAGAGATACTTATGTGTCTCAACAATGAACCAAGAAATTTCAAGGAAGCTAGGGAGTCAAAGGAATGGACAAAAGCGTGTGAGGATGAGTTAGAATCAATAGAGAAGAATGCAACATGGAGTCTCGTTGACCTTCCTTATGGAGCAAAATCAATAGGCTTGAAGTGGGTATTCAAAATCAAACGCAATGTAGACGGAAGCATCAACAAGTACAAGTCTAGACTGGTGGCAAAAGGGTATGTACAACGTCATGGAATTGATTTTGATGAGGTCTTCGCTCCAGTTGCAAGAATTGAAACAATACGGCTCCTTGTTAACCTTGCTGCTGCTTATGGATGGGAAGTGCATCATCTGGATGTTAAAACTGCTTTCTTGCACGGAGAACTAAAGGAAACAGTATATGTTACACAACCAGAGGGTTTTGAAAGGAAGGGGGGAGAAAACAAGGTGTATAAACTACACAAAGCACTCTATGGACTAAGACAGGCGCCTAGATAATGGAACAACAAACTAAATCAGATTCTATGCGAGTTACAGTTTCAAAAATGTTCGAAGGAACCTTCTGTCTACCATAAGAGAGCTAATGGGGATCTGCTTGTGATTGTCGTGTACGTAGATGATCTGTTTGTATCAGGAACAAACATAAGAATGATAGAAGAATTCAAAAGCAACATGGCGAGTAAGTTCGACATGAGTGATTTAGGGAAGCTAACTTACTACCTTGGTATAGAAGTTCTGCAACATGAGGCTGGAATAACCCTTAACCAAAAGCGTTATGCAACAAAGATACTAGAAGAAGATGGGATGGACAAATGTAATCCTTGTCAAACACCGATGGAACTTGGGTTGAAGCTATCAAAAGCAGAGAGTGAAAAGGAGATAGATGCAACAAGATACAGAAAGAATGTTGGATGCTTACGTTACTTCCTTCACACAAGACCAGACTTATCTTTCTGTGTAGGAGTACTAAGCAGGTATATGCAGATCCCCAGAGAGTCACATGGAACAGCTATAAAACAAGCTTTGCGATACTTACGTGGAAGTCTCGACTATGGATTATCGTGTGAGCGGTCAACAACTAGAGTCCCACGACTTATTGGGTATAGTGATAGCTCTCACAATGAAGATCCAGACGATGGAAGAAGCACAACCGGCCATATATTCTACCTTGGAGAAAGTCCCATATCTTGGTGCTCACAAAAACAGGATATTGTGGCTTTGTAATCATGTGAGGCTGAGTTTATGGCTGGAACAGAAGCGGCAAGACAAGCAATATGGTTACAAGAATTGTTGAGTGAGGTAACAGGGGAGCCGCGTGAGTAGTGATCTGCATCGACAATCAATCAGCAATTGCATTAACAAGAAACCCAGTCTTTCACGAAAGAAGTAAGCATATACACAAAAGATACCATTTCATTAGAGTATGTTGAGAATGGACAAGTAGAAGTAGAACATGTGCCCGAAGACAAGCAAAAGGCTGATATCTTGACAAAGGCTTTGGGAAGGATCATATTCAAGGAAATGAGAGATTACATTGGCATGGTAGAGTTGACATCAAAGGGTTTTAAGTTTAAAGGGGAGAATGTTGGATTAAGCTTGAAATAGCTTGAGCAACAAGCAACCTAATCCTAATGTGTTATAATTATCTATAAGGTGTTGTGTTTATCTTATAGGATTAGGAAATATATGGTTAAGTTAATCCTAGTGAGTCTAGGATAATTATAGCGATATATAAGGAGATGTTGGGGTGTGACATCCCATAAGTTAGATTTGAGTGTTTAAGGTTTTGAGAGAGTTTTTCCTTAAAGAGATTAATAACAAGTGAGTTCTTGTTTGTGTTCTTGAGATTCTTATATTCGAGTTTGAGTTTCTGAGATTTGATTTATATAGTTTATTGTTTCATATTCAAACCAGTTATCAAATTAGACTTCTTCAATGCTCAAATAGCATGGCTATTTCGATGTCAAACATATTCCAATTTCCAAGTTCCAACTTCCACAATTTTGTACCAAATGGACTTAAAACTGGTTTTATTTGAAAGTGGATTAGTAGGTGGGCGTATTAATTTGTTTTCAGTTTCACATGTACACTATTTGAAAGTGAACTCTTAGAGCAACTAGTTGCATACTCCCCGCGCAAGCGCGGAGCCGGAATCATTATGTTTGCATATATTTTTTCGATTTAGTGGTTTAGTGGATTCTTCTAATGACACCAAATATTGATGAAATGGAAAGAATGTAGTAAGAGTGTAAAGTGAAAATATTGTATATCTAATGTGTAAAATGTTATTTATATGCGAAGTAAGGTTTATAGGAATAGTTAGGTTATAATATAGTTTTAGTATGTATAAGTAGGTGTCTATTTTTTTTTTTTTTTTTGCTGTAAATAGTTTTTATATCGTATGTCAAAACTTGATATAATTCTATATTTATAGTATTTATATTTGTATTAAACGATTTATCAATTTAAAAATAACCTTAATTAAGTTAATATTCGTTGTTTAAGTTTCATTAGATAGTTTTTTATATATGGTTTTTTGTAAGTTTGGATTTTGTTCATAAATGATGGGGCATTTTTATCTATGGCGTCATCGAGGAATCCATTCGCCGAAGTCAGAGTCGGTGGTGAGGAATGTTTTCAATGAAATTATAGTAGTTATTAAAATGTAAGAGAAATTACATATTCATTTAATATATAACGAAAATACTTAAATTTTGTTGTTTATTTTATTTTATTTTATTTCACATACAAATTTTTTGAAAATATATTAGGAATGAGTTAAATGTTATTTATATGCGAAGTAAGTTTATAGGAATAGTTAGGCTATAATATAGTTTTTAGTGTGTAAAAGTAGGTGTTTTGTTTTTGCTGTAAATAGTTTTTATATCGTAGGTCAAAATTTGATATAATTCTATATTTATAGTATTTATATTTGTATTAAACGATTTATCAATTTAAAAATAAACTTAATTAAGTTAACATTCGTTGTTTAAGTTTCATTAGATAGGTTTTTATATATGTTTTTTTGTAATTTTGAGTTTTGTTCATAAATGATGTGGCATTTTTATTTACGGCGTCATCGACTGTGGGAATCCATTCGCCGGAGTCTGAAATCGGTGGTGAGGAATGTTTTCAATGAAATTATAGTAGTTATTAAAATGTAAGAGAAATTACATATTCATTAAATAAATAACGAAAATAATTAATTTTTGTTCTTTTTTTATTTTATCTCACATACAATTTTTTGAAAATATATATTAGGAAATATGTGCAATGATTTTACTTTTTGAGCTCTTAATCTATATTATTCAAGTCTCATTAAGCCATCCACGTAGGTAGCCGCGTGGGATTCACTTTTTTTTTTTTAATTTGGTCGGTTCGTGTTTGGATTCATTTTTTATTATTTTTGGGTTAAACTATATTATAATAGGATAGTTTTAAGGCTCTTTAAGCTATCCGCGTAGGCAACCGCGTGAGACTTGCTTTTTTTTTGTTTTTTTATTGTTCGTTTTTGCATCCTTTTTTAACTATTTTTAGTTTGAACTCGTTAAGCTTTAGGGTTTATCCAACTACTTTGATCTTTAAAACAATAAGTCATAAAAAAAACATAAAAACCTCACAAAAAAAAGCCCATATGATAATAACCCAAATAAAAAAATCAAAAATAAATGATGGCTGTGTGGTTTGAACCCATGATCTTGCATACTTAATTAGACACCTTATACCACTTGGCTAAAGTGTATTTCATTGTTTGTAATCATCTTACCAAGACTATAAGTTTTAAAAAAATACCTATGGAACCCACAAAACTGCTGACGTGGCGCGTTGTGGAGCCTAGAAAGTGTACTATTATAATATAGATTCCATCTATAGTATAAGTTCTCAAAATAATCAGTAGCAAATTAATGTTAAATTGTTGAATAAGGTTTTTCATCACTTTTTTTTAGAATCACATCCTTGTCCATGGAGGAGAATGTTCTTAGTGAGTGTCATATACGATTGTCAAAACCATGTTTTTATAGAATTGCCATTTAATCACTAAAACAAAAAAAAAAACAAAACAAAAAAAAACAAATTGTCCCTCGTGTACTATAATCATATATATCATGAGAGATTATCCTGAAAAGTTAAAAGCATTGTCTTGCGTTAAAAAAAAGGTGTCAAACTATGAAGGCAAATAGTATTGGGTAATTCGCTTAAATAGTTTTAAAAAAAAAAAAAAATTTGGTCACAAAATAATCTTCAAAAAGAAAACGATTAAAATAGTTTCTTTTTATTTTGAAATTTATAATATTTAATTTTTTATTTTTTTTAAACTCGAAACCTTAAACTCAAACTCCACCTCCTAACTCTAAATCCTAAATCAGGATTAGTTAATCCGAGGATATAATTACGTATTTACATTTTAATAAAAATTTGTTTAGTCATTTTTCGTTTGAAAGACAATTTTTGTGAAAATAAACTAAAATGGTTATCCAAGAAAATTTCTTAATAGTATATGTAAATTTTTTAATAGAATAAATAATCAATAAGATAAAATAAATAATAAATGAAAATAAAATCTTTTTCATATTTCTTGTTCATCAAAATTGCAGTGAACCATCTTGGATTTTTTTATTATTTAATACTGAAAGATGCTATTTCTTCCTTGAATTAATGTAATAAACTTTTTTTTTTACATAATTTTCTTCAATACAATGAAGATTTCATCTATTCCATTTAATACTATAATCATTTCAGTAATCCCTTCTAATTTTTGTTACACTAGCAACTGAACATTTTTTTCGTTAAAATTTGTCAAAAGACCTTTGTGATTTTGTATTAAGATATTTTCCTTATTAGAGTTATTTACTACTAATTTCGATAATATCAAGATGTGTAACACCATTGTAACGCTTCATTTGTGTTGTCCTTTCGTTAAGTACACTAGCAGAAAATTTCACCAGGCAACACAGAAATTAAAATCATTAGTGTCACACCAACGTAACCCACGCTCACATGGCTGTCGTAGGAGTCACGTTTCCACCGCTGTCGTTTTAGCAAACCACCGGCATTCAACGCCTTCTCTTCCGTTATTTATATTTTTAAAATCTTCAACTTCATTTTTAATTTTTATTTTCCGATAAAATTAATTTTCAATCATCGCCTTGTTTTTTTTTTGCTGTTGATCTCTCTAAAGCTTACTATTCATTCAACTTCGTCTCCTCACCGTCCGATGCTTTGACCTTTTAAGCCGATCATAACTACTTTGACTTCAACGTTCCGGCGACCATGGGTCACTGTTACAGCCGGAACATTTCCACCGTCGAAGATAACGACGGCGACATCCCCGCCGGAGCCGCACACCTTCCGCATCACACTGATAACAACCACCGGACTTCAATTCCCAATTCTCCGGCTGCATCCTCCTCTTCCGATGTCAACCCTTACACCATCAGCCCCTTTCAAAGCCCGTTACCGGCGGGAGTAGCTCCGTCTCCGGCGAGAACTCCGGGGAAAAAGTTCAAATGGCCGTTCCCGCCTCCTTCACCTGCAAAACCGATCATGGCGGCTCTGAGACGGCGAAGAGGCACGGCTCCGCAGCCTCGCGACGGTCCGATCCCTGAGGAGAGTGAGGAAGTCGATGATCACCACGGAAGAGGCGGCGGAAGCAGAGGCGGAGATAGGTTAGATAAGAACTTCGGGTTCTCGAAGAACTTTGAAGGGAAGTATGAGCTGGGGAAAGAAGTTGGTCGAGGGCATTTTGGTCATACTTGTTGGGCTAAAGCCAAGAAAGGCAAGATAAAAGGGCAAACCGTAGCTGTCAAGATCATTTCTAAAGCCAAGGTTTGTCTCTCTATGTGTGTGAAATTTTGACAATGTTGGAACATGTAATGATCAGAGATATGTTCTTTTTATGTATATGGATGATAAAGTGGGGTTTTGTTGTGTTTCAGATGAAATCAACTCTATCCATAGAAGATGTTCGTCGAGAGGTGAAACTGCTGAAAGCTCTGTCTGGACATAGGCATATGGTTAAGTTCTACGATGTGTTTGAGGACGCTGACAATGTCTTTGTTGTTATGGAGTAAGTATATCTCTTGTTATGTTTTTATGCATCAAAATGTGTTTGGATTAAAATGATTCTTTACGTTATATAACCTTATAGGACAACATTTAGATTTTTTCTCTAATGATGGCTGCTTTTGTGGCTTTAAGTTTCATCATACATTAAATCATCTATAATGTATTTTGCTATTTTTTCCTCCAACATAGAGGTGAGGTGAAATTCACTTGCCTCTAAGATAGCATTTCTTTAATTATTTTTTCGGTCTATTCCTCTAAATATGGAGGAATGCTATTTTTTCCTTATAATATAGATGAAAAATAACAATGGTAAGAAATAAAGTTGTTTTGGAGAAAAATGTTCTCTACAATAGCATTTAGAGGTACATATAGAGGTGTGTTGAAGATGTTTTAGCAGTTTTTTTCTACAGCAATGAACATTAGAGTTCTTATTTTGATATATTAGTACCAATGGTTTGCAGAAATGATTTTGATATTTTACCCTGTAATATGAGTTTAGGTTATGTGAAGGTGGAGAGCTTTTGGATAGAATTTTGGCGAGGTAAACAAAACTATTCCACCTTGTATGCTTTGTATTGCGTATAAATGTATAAACTTGTACTGTATACATCTTTACTGCAGAGGTGGTCGATATCCAGAAGCAGATGCGAAGCGTATCCTTGTTCAGATTCTATCTGCTACTGCTTTTTTCCATCTTCAAGGTGTAGTGCACCGTGACCTGAAGCCAGAGGTACGCTTTCTAGTAGAATATGAATATCACAAGTCTCTGTTGCTTGTTTCTTAAACAAACCCTCTACTCTTTCTATCCAGAACTTTCTTTTTACCAGCAAAAATGAGGATGCAGTACTCAAGGTCATAGACTTTGGTTTATCTGACTTCTCCAGATTCGGTAATGATCCTTATCTTTGGTTCTAAAATTTTATTTAGGAAACTGAATGGTGTGTTTGTGTTTGATGTTTTAATTAATCAGATCAGCGTCTAAACGATGTGGTAGGAAGTGCATTCTATGTTGCACCTGAGGTACTCCACCGAAATTACAGCACTGAAGCAGATATATGGAGCATCGGTGTCATATCTTACATATTACTCTGTGGGAGTAGACCCTTTCACGGACGAACCGAGTCTGCTATTTTCCGCTGTGTGCTTAGAGCGAACCCTAACTTTGAAGATTTGCCATGGCCTTCCATATCGCCTATTGCTAAAGACTTTGTGAAAAGGCTTCTGAACAAAGACCATAGGAAAAGAATGACAGCTGCTCAAGCTTTAGGTAAGTTTTTGTTTTGTTTTTGTTTTTTTTTTGTTTAAGGTAAGTTCTTTAGCTAGTAGTCATTAAGACATTGATAGGCGAAAATGAAAAACAAGAGTATGGTTAAAATATTTGGCAGCTCATCCGTGGCTTCGAGATGAAAACCCTGGTTTGCTTCTTGATTTCTCCATCTACAAATTGGTGAGGTCTTACATCCGTGCTTCGCCTTTCAAAAGAGCAGCACTTAAGGTAACTGTCTGTCTGTCAGATCTTGTCAAGAGCACTAATATACTTGTTTCTTGTGTATAACTTTATTTTGATGTCACTTGTACCACAGTCTCTATCCAAAGCTATACCAGAAGAGGAACTCGTGTTCCTTAAAGCACAGTTCATGCTCCTGGAACCAGAGGATGGAGCCTTGTATCTTCACAATTTCACTAAGGTCAGTGTGTGATTTCTACACTAATCTTTCCTGGTTTAACCATAGCCTTTGATACAACTCTTCTTCAAACTGATTAGTAATTCAAATTCTGACAGGCATTGACAAGATATGCTACAGATGCTATGATCGAATCTAGGCTTCCTGACATTTTAAACTTGGTAAGCACGTATTAACACATTGATCTTTTGAGTCTCAGCATTGTCTACTCTCTGCATAACTTTATCTTTAATACTCCTTTTTCCTCCCTTTTTGTTGGTTAAAGATGCAACCCTTAGCACGTAGGAAACTTGATTTTGAAGAGTTCTGTGCGGCTGCTGTTAGCGTTTATCAACTAGAGGCTCTTGAAGAATGGGAACAGATCGCAACTATAGCGTTTGACGACTTCGAACGTGAAGGAAGCCGAGCCATATCTGTCCAAGAACTAGCAGAGGTATCTAGAGACTTGAATACATCTCTGAGATCTGTAAACCACGATGTTTTGCATGAATCTTGAGTTTACGATTTTACGCATATGCAGGAGATGAGTTTGGGACCAAATGCGCATCCTTTGCTCAAGGATTGGATCCGGAGTTCGGATGGAAAGCTGAGCTTCTTGGGATATGCCAAGTTTTTGCATGGTGTGACTGTCCGAAGCTCGAGTTCGAGACCTACTAGGTGACTTCTAACTTTGCAAAAATCAAACCTAATCATATTGTCGTTTCAAGACAAATCACACCATGAATTGGAAAGAAAGCTACCTGGATCTTTTGTATTGATCATTTTGTTTTCATGAGGAAAATTCTAAAATCAAAAACCAAACAAACAAAAGAAGCAAGGGCAAGAAGCAATGTATTTTCTTGTAATTTTCTTTCTATTTAATTTCCGGATTGTATAGAAGAACCATGGATGGGTTGTTGTTGTTCGGTTCAGGTTTTGTTCCTTGGTAATGGAGGTGTAATAAATCAGCGGTTTAACTTTTATGCTATACACACATTGTAAACTTAACTAATATCACTATTCTTGACCCCCGAAAACACAGACAATATCCTCCTATCAGTGTATATAATGCTCTATACTAATCTTCTTCTTTTTTTTGTCAACTTGCTCTATACTAATCTAAACAGCAAATTAGTCAATATATTAGATCCTGATTGAATCTCCAGGCTAAAGCCACCCTGAGATCCTGATCTCAGATTCACTGTATTAATTGTATTTTATCTTGTAATCGTTCATTTTTTTTAATCGTTTGTCTTAATTATCAATTGAAAAGTTTCTGGTTAACTTACAATGATATTAATCCCCTATATATTAAAAGATAATCATTTAAAAAGGGTATAACCATAAGTTTGTAATAATTAAAAATAACCTCAATCCTATGTGACATAGCTCTTTGTCTTCTATTTCAGTTTAGAAGGATTCTAGAACATGTCATATAATGTATAGTCTAAAAATTATATTCTCTATCAATATAATACTTCATAGGTTATAGTTGGTCGTATATATCAAATATTTATTGTTTCACAGGCTTTCCTTAAATAAAACATACGGAATTACCTAATGTGATTAAAATATATATATGACAATTAATGATTTTAAACAATAAATATTTAATAACAATCGAAATACTTTTTATCATTTTGTTAATTTCTTTATTATTAAAATAAATTACACAATTACATTAATCATATAATAAAAATCTAGATTTTTTGTGTATGTTGTATTTCGAATTTTTCAAAATGAGTATAAATTACTAAAACTATTAAAAGTCTCATATAAACTTTTAGGATCAAGGTTTTATTTTTTTCTATATTAAAATATATTGATTATAAGACCATATGAAGAAATAATTTTAGTTTATATGTATTTAATATCGTTTATATTAAACTATACATCGTATGAAAATACATACTTATATTTTGATATTTGCATTGAACATATATTGAAAAGTTAATATTTTAAATTTGAAATATGTCATTGTTTTTTTTAAACGATTATAGATTATTGAAACTACTAAACATCTCACATTAAAAAAATTCGTTGGTGTAAAATTTTGCTACACAAATATGCAAATAAGCATAAAATCATATGAGTAGAAACCTCATTTAATAAATATCCATATTAAAAGTGTGCGATATTACTATGTTTATATCATTTAAATTTAATTATACTCCCTCTGTTCCTAAAAGATCCATATTCTAGTTTTTTCACACTTTTTAATAAAACACAATAAATTTGCATAGTTTTTTGTATTTATCTTCTTTCCATAGTTTTAAACCAATGAAAAATCAATTAGTGCAATTAATTTTTTTGAAGTTTACAATTAGTTAATAAAACATGCATTGAAAATGTAAAAAATGGATCTTTTAGAAACAAATTTTTTCTCTAGAATATGTATCTTTAAGGAACGGAGGGAGTATATCATATACAATATATAAGATTGATTATTTTTATTTATTTCCCCTAATTGTGAATAAACAAGAGTGATAGTGAAATTTATATGGATACACCAATTTATTACATAATAGTAACTAATTTCTTAGTTATTTAATATATATATTTATTATTTTATAATATGCAGAAAAATATAAAATAAATAATAAATATAAAATATTTATTGTGCATAAAGTGCATATCTTAACCTTAGTATGTATCTCTTTAATTATTTTAAATCTTAAGCATTTTCTAAATCTCTGGTCAAAACAAACAAACGAAATAAGAATAAACTTCAAAATCAATATTTATATAGAGTAATAACCAAAATAAAAAAGAAAAACACAACAAGAGAAAAAAATTGAAGATAAATAGGATTGACACGTGAATATAAACTTCTCATAACCATAATTAATTTTTAAATTGTTAAATCATGATATAAAACTGAGTTAATTTTTAATTTGTTAATTTAAAAAAAAAATTTTAAATCATTATGGTTATGTTAAATCATGACCATAATTAATTTTAAATTATTTATTTGTATTTGAAAAACTTAAAATATTTTTTAAAAAAATAATTTAAAACTTAACTTAATTTTTTATAAAATTATTTTAAAATAATAATAATTTGTAAAAAATAGAATTTTCTAATATTATTAGACAAATAAATAAATTATATTAAATTAGTTTTGAAACTTTATATATTTTAAAAGCAAATATTTTTACCTACTGCTTCTTAAGAAAGCATTAGGGAACTTGCTAATACTCTACCAATCAAGCCCAGTGACACTCCGTTTATATCCATCACTCAAACACTGAAAAGTGAAAAAATATATGATATCGGGTCCATTAAGTTCTAAGCTTTGATATACAATTCTAATTACAGTGTTTCTCATCCTACGTATATATAATTATATAAAAATTCCAAAATTCTAAAATTTCAAATACATATAAAACACTCATATGTAAATTTTAAATTTGTCAATACTAAAATTTTATAATTTAATTATATACATTCATCCTACGCAAGGCGCAGATCTTATCCTAGTTATAAATATAGTGCAAACAAAACAGAATTCTGGTTGCTGATTTGAAAAGCTTTTTTGGAGCTATGCTCCTTGACCAGACGATCTAAGAAAAAAAAGGAAACTCATACCTTGAACTATAACTAGAACTAGTCGCAACTTACTACAACATGGTGACTATGTAAATCTCCTAATTAAGATGATTAATAACTGAACACGACTTTAAAATTGACTTAAAAAGGGTTCATATGCAAGGATTTCAATAACAAGCCTGCAAATTTTAGCAAAAAAAAAAAAAACAAGCCTGTTAATCTAAATGAACCTTCCGATGTCCTATAATCTATCTATATAAATAAAGTAGAGATATATCTTCTCAGACTGTCCATGTCATTTCTTTAGATGGGGGGTTTTCTCGCCATGTGTCGTGATATGGTTGGTGTTGTATCACTCATTTAATGTTATCTGTCTCGGTGATTTTTATTGAATGGACCATGTTTTAGTTTAAAAATTAGGTAATAACTCGTGCCTTGTGCGGAATGAGAGTATTACGTTTGTTATTTTTAAGATAAAATGATATTATGTATGTTTAGCATGAACATTGGTTTAGTTTTACATTATTTTTTTAATCTTCTTAAATATAACTATCATTTTAAATCTATATTTATTTTGGTTTGTTTGGTTTAAATTTTTGATGCTTTTGATTTTTTCAATGATAACCAAAAACTATTGTTATGGGTTTGGTTTCGTTTTATATAAATTTTAGATATTTTTTGATGTCAAACTAATAGTTTCCTACTATAATTTCTAAAGACATGTAAAATCAAATAAAATCTAAATAATATTTGAAAAAAAATATTAACATAAAACATTTCACTACAATTTGAGTGATAGTGAAAAAAACATTAAAATATAACTTCAATAAGAATTAAAATTCTCACTTGTGGTGAATACTTAGTTATATAGTCGTTCATGTCAATGTGTACATGTATGTATATGTAAAAGTATATAAATGTGATAATAAATATATGAATATACCGTTAACTAAGATTTAAAACAGTTTTGTTCAAAATAACACATGATAGTAAATTCTTAAATAAAATTAAGTAAAAATAAAAGAAACCTAGAAATTAATAACATTTTTTCATATGAAGAAAATCAAATTATATCCGTAAAAGTTAAAAATAATATATATTATAAAGTGACATCTTCACTTGGTACCTGAATTCTGTTTTAATCGATTTTGCGATTTTTATTTATTTTTAAATCTTTTCTGATTTCTGATTTTTTTCTACCAATTTGATTTTGTTTCTAATTTTTGGTCTGATAAGCAAACTTTATAAAATGTTAATATTTGACTAAACTAAAGATCCGATTTTACATGTGGTGATTTTCACCTTAGCTTCTTTTATTCATAATCAATCACATTATTTGTTGTTATTGTGTACCGAAGCCTCAACCATGATCAACTTCGGCAAGGTACGAAACTTTCAATTTCTACAAACACTTTCATAGTAATTTTAATTGATGCGAATATTAATAATTTTTTAATTTTTTTATAATAAAGATATTATTCATTAGTTTCACGTAGAAAATTTTAATTTATGAACACATTTATTACCAAATGATTGTGAGATCGATACGTGTCAATTATGGTGTGAACGCATTTATTACAATGTTGATCTCTTAAAGGGATATACTGGGCATTTATACTATTTTACAAAGAGGTTCAGATGTTAATATAGTTTCTTCTTCTCGATGTTGAAGTTGGAGACCAGAAGCGACATGTCTTTTATGATGATTTATGTTTCAAAGCCATGGTTGGAAGATCTACAGAGATTGTTTACTTATTTATCTCTGGGTTATGTTTGGTTTCAATTCTTTTAAGACAATGAGCTCGATGCGATTTTGGATTTAATGGACAAACCATTGACAGATACGGTGGACAGGAGGATGGAATCGGTTTTTTGGTTTCATGGAAATCTGACCGAAGATGCGTTATATTGAATCAATGATATTGTTTCCTTCATTGATGCCTCAGCTGAATCCAAGTCGTGTCTTTTGTTCTTATTCCCTTATATATGCCTCAGTTTTCTTGCTTCTCACCGAATATATAAATATAGATCTTATTGTCTCATCGATTGTTTGCAAATTTTTAGTTTTATTTTTTCTGGGTTTTAAATCACTGATTTTCTGTATGCAGCAAAAGAGCTTTGGAAATTGTATGAGAGTAACGAAGGTAGCAGTAACTGGTGTGATGGGTTAGCACTTAGCACTATCTGAGCTTCAAATGCCTCTGGAGTTTTTCAAAGCTGTGAGTGTTAGAGGAATTCAGAAAATCATTCCTATTTCATCTACGCTCTTCTTTCTCGAATGGGGTCTGATTAAAAGTTATCTGCCATATATTTTAACTCAGTATTGATGTTGATTGTTTGTGTATAAAGTTGTGCTTGAGCCAGGATGCAAGGTCGTGCTAGGAAATAAACTAGAAAGATGCTTGCTTTTGGGATTCCCGTCACTGACAAAATCATCAAATTCAACTCTAAACACAGGCTTGTTAATCCAATGATTGTACTCGTGTAATTTAGAACTCGTGTAATAAGCTTTTTTGAGTATTCTACAAATAATAATGCGATTATTTTCCAATTATCTTTTTCTGTGTATGTGAAACTATGAAGTCTACAAGGCACAGTGAAACACATGATTCACTTGCTCTGTGCCCAAGCTATATCCAGATGTTCTAGAACTATTCAGTTCCATGAAACTAGGATGAAGCCTACAAGGCAAAATTTGTAGATAAGTCTTTGATTGCTTCTTTGTAGCTCCAGTTTTAGTTTACATTGCTTTAGTCTCCTTAGTTTGCATCACCATTCACCAGTTTAGTGTCTTCATCGAATTTTGAGCTGGCAAAATATATTCAAGGTACTATTTTTTTTGTCAACTCATCGTCTTCTGATTATTGGCTCTGTCATGTATCTCCATAATTGTTCTGAGTATTATTATCAACAAGATCTGTTTGTAACTCTGTTTTCATTTGTTATTTTTTTTTCATTTTACTCTATACCAATGTTGTGATGCTTCTGTTCGACATTGCAAAATGCTTATGGTATCAAAAGGGCTGATCTTTGATGAGATATTTGTTTATATAAGTCCCATTGCCTCTGTTTAGTTAATTTTGAACTTGAAAAGTGAACCGTTTGATAAAAAGAAAAAGAATTTGAAAAGTGAACCATCAACCATGTGGATAAAAACCCGACGAAGCTTCACTATTGTTATATAACTTCATGTACATGCCATATTTAGATACAAAACCTAATTCAATAGAGCATATGAGATTCAAAGATGCAACATCTCACGTGCCTACATTATAAGTTTTTCTAATTCTGATAAGATAATGTATTCTTTCCCTTCACATTAATTTGAATGTCGCCTCTGTAACGTATGAGACTATCATCCAATCAGCCTAATTGACAATTTCATTTAATCCACTAGAAGAAAGGATTGGACTGCAGATTAATGTAAATTTCATTAAGAATCTGCAAATGCTTCTAGGATTTAATGTCTCTTTGTGGGACAACTTACTCTGCTTCTTAAGCTTTTAGTATAAGAAGGAACAAAGAAACAGAGGATTTTGGTTATAGTGATTTCAGCCATGGTTCGGTTAGGGTGTACCGGTTATGTTTGTTGTAATTTGAATTGTTATAGTTTAGCATAAGAATTTTAGGATGTTTACCATGTTCTGTGATTCGAATATAAAATATATTTGCTCTGAAACAGTAAATTTAATGCCATTTTAGTGATAACATTTGCTCATATAAAAACAGTAGCTTTACTTCATCACGGTTTTGAAATTACAATGGTAAGACGTGTTACAAGTATGAATTTGATTTGGCATCTAAAGCTTCTCTTTCTCATCTCTATCTTTATCACTGCCGTGAAACATACTAAGCCGCGTTATCGGCATCATCGAGAACTTTCACCAGTTAGGAGAATTACCACGTCAGTCTCTATATAATAGCCAGTGAAGAAGTATGGTCCTGTAATGTTACTGAAATCAACAATTATAATTTCCTCCCCTGAAACAGCAAAACAAGTTCTTTGGAGATCACGAGCTCCATTGTTGTAGCAGTCCAAGCTTATATATTTTCATTACACCAATTTTTTCTTTCTTTTTTTGATTCATATTTAGTTATTGGCTGTCTTTAGAAAGTTATATAAAAAGACTTTTTTACAACTATTGAGACATTATTTCCCCTTACTCCAACATTACGGGAGAAAATCTACAACTATAAATAACGATAACTATATATAAATAAGGATGCTACTTTCCACTTTGACCAGAAAAAAGATGTTACTTTCCACATAACTCATCACTCCTCCAACTTAATCATTATAGTCTCTTTCAAATCTGCAACTATAATGCAGTCACATATACAATAAGTCATGCTAATCCTGGTCTACTTAAGCAACTGATATTTGGTGAAAAATGCAAGTCATACGTATCTTCTTAATGGTGATTATAGAAATGAAAAAAAAAACTCAGTGGAAATCAGCATATTTCACATTTTTCATTAGACATATTAAGAAGTGATGGATTTAGGTTACAGTTCATTTGGTGTGTAAGCTGGACTGGAGCATCCACAGTTGAAGAGATGCGGGACATCGGACACCATGGCTCTCAGTCGAGTACATTATCACAAAAAGCCAACCTGAAATTACGTAGAAGGTAGCCTAATAAAAAAAGTTAGTGGTTTTTTCAACTCAAACCAACAAATTTCATAAAATTTACAATTTGATCTTAGAATAAAAACATATTATATTTATTATTATCAATTTTAAGTAAATTTTCAAAAATTCTATAAAACTAATTATATTTTAATAAGAAATTGTTTTAGTTTAAATTCACCCTAGTGTTATAGAAAAAAAGATTCTATCAAAGGAAAAAAAAATAATCTCTCTCTAAAAAAGCGATAAATTTCATATATAAATTAGTGTGATAATGTAATCCAGTTATCTTTTTTTTTTTTTTGTAAACAAATGTAATCCAGTTATCACTTCCCTAAGTCCTGTATAACAATGTTTATGATAAATATATCAGCTAGTCAGAGTACACATAAAAAGATTCATGCAAAAACATATAAAAACAAAAAGATTAATGTAAGCTCACCGTCGGGTAAACAATTGGACCGAACAATCCAAATGGATTGCGCAAACCAATTGGAAATTATGGCTCGACCCCTAAAAAACGTTTGCAGATTGCGCTCACACATTGGAAATTTGAAAATAGCGGCCATTTACTTGACCTCGTAGCGTGTAGAAACTTGGTTAGAAAATTCAAGAAAATTACAAGCCACCACGCGGTTCATAATCTCTATATAACACCACCTTCTAATACATTTCCTTGGCAACCAAGTCATACAAACCCATAACTTTTTATAACATAACATTTTCATACATTTTTTTCTTTAAAAGAATGGCTTCGATCACTTTCTTGATCCTAGCCATCATTTTGAGTTGCAGAACTTCAGGAGCCACTTCTCGTGGGGGGCTCTTTGAAGCTTCTGCTGCCACGGATAAACATGAGCAATGGATGTCTCCATTCCATCGTGTTTACACCGACGAATCTGAAAAAATAAACAGGTTTGAGATCTTTAAGAAGAACTTGGAGTTCGTCGAGAGCTTCAACATGAATGCATAAGGTACAAGTTGGATGTCAACCAGTTCTCTGATCTCACCGATGAGGAGTTTCAGGCGAGGTACATGGGGCTAGTGATACTCGAAGGTATGTCCAGCATAAACTCGGCCAAAAAAATGTCGGATTTTTTTTTTTTCTTTTGATCAAGGCCAAAAATGTCGTTTGGATATGAAGATGTCAGTGAAACAGGTGAAAGCATGGACTGGAGAGATGAGGGGGCCGTTACATCCATTAAGAACTAAGGCCAATGTGGTAACTAGTTATCATAATACGCTTTATTATTGTTGTTAATAAAATAATCTCCTATATATTAATTGAGAATCACTACAACATGTTTTGGTAGTCACGTGTCATCATGAAAATGCTTCTCAAATTTACTAGAGAAAAATGTTGGTCCATATAAATATATAATATATTTTTTATTAAACTAAGCATAAAACTATTATTAATGCTATTCATTATTTCCTTAATAAAATTTACGGAATTACCTAATATGGTTATAATATATATATATATATATATATATATATATATATATATATATCACAATTAATAATTTGAATATGAAATATTTGATAAAAATTGTATAGCCTCTACTCTTTTTGTGAAATTTATATCGTGAAATAAATTAAACAATAATATTAACTATATAACAAAAAATTAATTTTTTGATATATGTTATATTTTGAATTTTTTTTTTAAAATGACTATAAATAAATAAAAAATTTTAAAATTTCACATATAATATTTTTGATTAATAGTTTATTTTTTGTTATAGCACGACACAAACATTTATATAATTAATGAGTAAGAAAAATCATTTAATATATATTAAATTAGATGTATATATATATATATATATTTTAGTGATGTTTAAATTAAACTATATACCATTTAAAAATACATAAATATTTAATTCCAAAATTGCATTGAACCAGTATTGATAACTTAATAATTAATGACAAACTTTGAATTTAACTTTTCTAAACGATGATAAATTACTGTAAATATTAAATCTGTCAAATTAAAAATGATGTTATCAATAGTTTAAATTTTTATTATAAAAATATACAAATGATAATAAAACCATATAAGTGTGAAGCTTCATTTTTTTTGACATCAAATGGTTGATCAATTACTCAAGATTGATGTGGTCTATATAGCCAGACCGGAATAGAACAACCAACATACAAAAGTTCTATATAGAAAGATCGAGAAATCTTAGCTAGAGAATCATAAAAACCATTATGTGTCCTAGGAACATAGAAGATCTTGAAATCTAGAAAGCAAATCCACAGCATCATGAGTTTTTCCAATTCCATTGAAAAACTTGGCCAGTCATGAGGATTTCTGAGCTATCATCTCCTTACAGTCCGTCTCAAAGCTCTGACATGACGAATGTTGAAGCATATTCTCCATTTCCCACCGCAGTGCTTCCAACTCAGAATAAAAAGAAGATTACACTCTATTAAAATTACGCATACCCATTAACTGACTATTCCCCATACTGTCATTCCAAACCGAACCACATCCACTAAACTGAGCTGTAGAGGTCCAAGAGCCATCCATCATACAAATATTCCCCAGACTTATGGCCTGGCTTTCAACATCTGTGTTTCCTTGAGATGGCGATATAATCTATTCATTAGCTTGGAACCAGGCTTGACACTCACTCTCTGCATAACGGGCTAACTCCAATGGCTCTCTATCAATTCTCTTGAACAACTTATCGTTCTGAGCCTTCCAAATATACCATATTAGCCATGGATATGGATCCCTGTCCAATTCCTGTTCCATTATGGCATTTTTCCTCCAAAAGAGATAGTCCATATTCGATGTGCTCTGTAGTGGAAATAAGGTAGGGCTGGTAGGTGTAGATGATAAGGCCCAAACTTGCATTGTAGGTGGACACTGAAAGATTGCATGTGTAACTTATTCTTATGGTTCCACACATCATGGACAGTGATTATCACATCTCATATGTCTATAGTTCAAAGTACTTGTAACAGCCCCATGACCTGTTATTAATTGCCACATAAGATGGCACATCTTCTGGGGGTGCCTTGACCTTCCAAGCATGTGCTTGGAGTTTTGTGATAATAGGTTCACAAACTACAGCCTCCTCCTTCTTCATCAATATATTCTGTGCAACCCAATATCCAGATTTGACTGTGTACTGTCCATTTCTTGTATAGCTCCATCAATACGTGCCCCTGCAATGTGTTGGACTAATGGCTATACTCCTTATGAGTGGTATATCAGCAGCAGCTACGTAGTTCTCCAGCCGGCCCACATCCCAAGAATTTATTTCTTGATTAATAAGGTCACTCCCTCTCATGTTTGGATGCAAAACTGGTGCAGATGGGGATGCTGGTCTCGCTAGTATGGTAAGAATCCATGGATCCTCCCATACTTTCACCTCATATCCCGAATGTATTTTCTGCCTAACTCCCAGCAATAGTAATTCTTGTGCCGCCGATATACTTTTCCACACATACGATGGGCTACTGATAGTAAGCTGACAAAAAGGCGAGCTCAATCGATAATACCGGCCTCTCAAGACTCGAGGTACCAGAGAATTTGGGTATTGGACCAATCTCCATAACTGCTTTGCTAACAATTCCATGTTAAACTCATGAATCATTCTGAAGCCAATCCCTTCTTCCTCCTTAGATAAGCATAATTTATCCCATGTTGACCAGTGTATACCTCTTTTTTTTGGGGGGGGGGGGGGGTTCGAACTCCACCAGAACTATGCAATGGCACTAGCTAAAGCATCACAGATCTTCAACGGAAGTAGAAAGCAGAACATTACATAAGTTGGGAGTGCTAGCAGGATCGACTTGATCATAACTTCCTTGCCACCTTTTTATAACCATCTGCCCGTCCATACATTTATTCTATTCCCTAGCTTATCCTTTAAGAAGGCAAAAAGCTTGCATTTGGATCCACTGATATCCTCTGGGATTCCTAAGTATGTTCTCATCCCTCCTTCATTCTGAATCCCAAATGTTTCTTTAATCTCTTTCCTAACATCATGTCCGATTCTCTTACCAAAGAGTAGAGATGATTTTTTGAAATTAATACATTGTCCTGAAGCTTGTCCATATTTCCTGACCACTTTCATTACTTCTTCTCATTCACGGGGCTCCGCCTTACAAAAGAACAAACTATCATCAGCAAAGAGAAGGCGAGATACCGAAGGACACGCACGCGTGATGCGCATCCCCGTTATCTTTCCTTGATTCTCTACATGATTTAGAAGGCTAACGAGCGCTTCCGTGCATAGAATAAAAATGAAAGGGGACAGAGGATCCCCCTGCCTTAGACCTCTCTCTGGGACAATATTCTCTCTTGGATGGCCATTCATAAGGACCTTATACTTTACTGATGTTATACATCGCATTATCCAGGTCATCCAAATTTCCGAAAAATCCATCTTTCTCATGGTAGCCTTGATGAAGGACCACTTCATTCTATCGTACGCCTTGCTCATGTCTGTTTTAATGGCTATCCTCTTGTTGCGTCCAATCGGTTTGGTTCTTAGAGAATGAAACATCTCCAGAGCAATCATAATGTTGTTAGATATCTGTCTCCCAGCAACAAAGGCTGACTGGATTTCTGAGATCCGATCTGGTAGAATTTTTTTTAACCTCTGGCATAGGACCTTAGAGATTATCTTGTAACTAACGTTACATAAACTGATGGGACGTAGCTGGCTCATCTGGTTCGGTTTATTTACTTTCGGAATGAGACATATGTTGGTATCAGTTAAACCAGTAGGTAACGTGCCTTCAAACATGAATTGCTTAACCATAAGAGTTAGATCATCCTTTGCAATATCCCAAAATTTCTGGTAGAACAGTGCAGTCATTCCATATGGCCCTGGGGCTTTCTCTGGATGCGTTGCAAAAAGAGTCAATTTGACCTCCCATTCGGTGACCGGAGCTGTGAGATGCTCATTGTCTGCTGATAATGGTTGTAGACACCTCAGATAGTGCTTCCTCTATATCCTCAGAGTTTTATGATTTGAAGATGTGTCTAAAATAACTTGTAGCAATGGCTACAAGTTCTTCCTCATCCTCAACAACATTCCCATCTTCATCCAGTAATTATGTAATCATGTTGCTCGCTCTTCTCTGCTTCGTGAGGACGTGAAATAATTTAGTATTTGTATCTTCTTCCCTTAACCAAAATACTCTACACTTCTGCTTCCAAAACATCTCTTTCGTCTTAAGAGCATCAGACGGTTCTTTTAAAGCTGCCGTAATCTCCTATGTAGTGGCATCATCGTTTGAAGATAATTGATCCACCTTATCTTTCAACTCCTTCACACTTTTCTCCGAATTCAGATTATGTTACCTTTTCCAGTCGCATAAGGCTCGCCGGCAACTTGCAATATGCTCCATGAAGCAACATTTATTAAATCTCCAAACTAAAAGTATAATATATATATATAATATCATTTATTAATTATATTTACTTATATAAGTGATTGTAAATAAACAAATATGATTATTTTATTTAAGTGCTCGCTAAATTAATTGTATATATAATAGTTACAAAATTTTCAATTATTCAATATATATATATTTATTATTTTATAATATATAAAAGAATATAAAATAAAAAATAAGACATAAAATAATTTATATATATAATTCTTATCCCGCACAAATGCACGAGTATTAACCTAGTCTTAATTGTTTTATAATAATGTACATTTTATTCCGTTTGAATTCCAAACGGTAAAAGCGAGATATAAACTACTAGGCTACATGGCAGGGTCCATACATATAAGTTTATTTTCTTTTATTTCAAAAAATATATAGAAGATGGATCTTGAAAATGCATGTTAAAGTTTAGCATATTAAATACCAATTTTGCTTCCAATTGGTGATATATAAATTACTTTTATCTCTTTAATTATATACTAGTTAATTATTTATCCAATTATCAGTATGAGCCTTCATTCGTTACCATATCACAGGATGTTGCTGAGCTTTCTCGGCCGTGGCGGCCGTGGAAGGCATAACGAAGATTGCTAAGGGAGAACTCGTCTCGCTTTCAGAGCAGCAACTTATGGATTGCAGCAGAGACTACAACAAGGGATGTGGCGGAGGGATAATGTCGAAAGCTTTCGAGTACGTAATCAACAACCAAGGAATCACCACAGAGGATAACTATCCTTACCAGGGATCACAACAAACGTGTGAATCCACCAGCCAATCACCTGTTTACCTTGCTGCTACGATCAGCGGATACGAAACTATCCCAAGTAATGACGAGGAAGCATTGCTAAAAGCAGTGTCGCAACAGCCTGTTTCCACGGTGATAGATGGGTCAGGTGCTGCGTTTAAGTACTATTCAGGCGGAGTGTTTAATGGTGAATGCGGGACGGCAATGACTCATGCGGTTGCGATTATTGGTTACAGGGTACGTGAAGAAGGGACTAAGTACTGGTTGGTGAAGAACTCATGGGGAGAGTCTTGGGGAGAGAATGGTTACATGAGAATCAAGAGAGACGTTGATGCACGAGAAGGAATATGTGGTTTGGCCAGACTTTCTTTCTACCCACTTGCATGAGTCTTATATATGGGCCTACTCAAGAGTAACTGAGACACCCTTATCCAATATTTTATTTTATGAAATTATATATAGTCATATGTTTGCAGTCATATGTATTTTGAAAGTTATGTTGGTGTACGCTTACTACGTTGGTGTGGTAATATATATAAAGTTTGTATGAGAAAAAAAAAGTTTGTATGAGGACAACATTATCAGTGAGCTAAGACTATTAACAATGATATAGACAATCTCGATCATGTTCAAGTTAATATAAATCTACTACATGACCAAAAAAAGACAACCTGATTGGTCTAAAATTTATAAAGTTATTTAATGATATGCAATGCTGTTTTAAATGATTTATAAACTCTATTAAAAATTTGTTAAAGATATGTCTGAAAGATAATGATATATTTTAAAATTTTTATAACTGCATCTATATATATTTGATTTTTTTTTTAAAAAAGATTGGCCCCAAATTTTAAAATATTAGTATAGTTTAACATTCAACTCTAAATTTATATATGTATTAAAAATTATACATTTTTAGAATTGTATCCTTAAAAAAATCTTCTTATATGTTAATTTAGAAGTTATTTAAGTGATTTTTTTGCTGATATTTCACTCATGAAAAAAAAATTACTCATTAAAAAAGTCTCTGATTAATTATATTAATTTGATTGGTGGTTTCTTATTTCTGAATTATTTAATTTAGTGTTAAAAAAATTAAATTACATCAATAACCAAACAAATCATTCTTATCAATAATGGTAATCACAAATATGTATTAAAAGAAATTGTGTCATTAATGCTTGGATTGTCTCAAAAATTATGTTGTGCAAATAAAATAAATGTTTTAAGAAAATAGATATTTCAAAACTTTTTCTTGCATATTTTATAAATAATAATTAAAAATACAATAAGTGATTAGTAGTTTTACTACTTGTGTATTAATGTATATAGATAATAATATACAAATAATATATAATATAATTTAAAGTAAAGTATAAAAGTAATTTTAGATAAGAAAACATATTTAATTTTCTCAACAAATTTATTGATTCATATTTATTGTTAAAACTGGTAAATTATTTCACGTTTTAAATGAATTGCTTAAAAAGAGATTTACAAAATATTCTTATGTATTATATAGATTTTCCTATATTTTTATTGAGAAGTCAATTAATTAACTTTCGCTAGTTGTTTGTATCAAAAGTTTGCATATTTTCCGTGAAATAATTCACATTTAAAAGTGAATTAAATGTGACTTATGTTCTTTTTTAAAAATGACTAAAAATTTCAAGTCAAACACAAAAGTAACATATGCTTTCTTTGAAATTTTGTTTTGTCCTATTCACCCTAGAAGTTCTAGTTATTCATGAAAATGCCATTATTTTTTTTTCAAAAATAATGCTTTTACTTTACCATCCTCATCTTCACCAAATATTTACAACTTTTCCATTGACATCAATACCTCAACCACCATAAACTACCAAATTGAGAATGTTAATGCCCTAAAGTTTTATTTTTTTCTCATCCTTTCTCATTTTCTATCCACAGAAACCACATGTCTTACACTTTCTCTCAAAATTCATCAAAAAAACTGAAGATTTTGATTACAAATTAGGTAAGGTTTATAAGCTCGCGATTTTCAGTGATTAACGAGTAGGTAGCTATTGTGGTGAAGTTCTGGGTAATTGGAGAAACCACGCATGTCATTTCACGAGTTCAAGGTCTGAAATTGCGAACAACATTATATTTTTCAGATCTGTTCGACTTCTTCATCGAGAAAACATCTCTAGAAGTCTTCTAAACGTCTTCTGGTCGATGCATAAGTTAGTTTTGCAATTGACCGTTTGTGTGTTTTTAATAGAATACTTCTCAAGAATTCTTCTAACTTTCCTTTGTAAGCAAAAGAATTGCAAATTTCTAAGAGAAGACTTCCGTAGAAGTCTTCCCGGATAAACATATTAGTTTTAAATTTGACCAAAGTTGGTCAGAATTTAAGTTTTTGTAGAAGGCTTCTTTAGTAGTTTTACAGGAGAAAACTTCTACATAAGTCTTCTGAAAGTCTTCTCAATACCGGAAGATGTCTGCGTGGGTTACTTTTGCAATTGAAAAATAAAAGTAAAGCATTTAACAAAAAGAAGAAGTTGTAAAGAAGTCTTCTCGAGTTTAATTATGGGTTTTGGTCAAATCTTTGCACGCGAGAGAAGACCTCTATAGAAGTCATCCTACGGAAGACTTCTAAAGAAGTCTTCTCTAGAAAATTCAAATATAGTCAACTGCAAAAGTAACTCAACAGACTCACTACAAAAAAACCCAAGTTTTACTAGGACCATTTTGCCTCGTAACTTCCTAGTAAAGGACCATTTACTAGGAACTTACGAGGAAACGCGTTTTCTCGTAAGACGTTCATCGTAAAGCCTTTTTCCTCGTAAGTTCCTAGTTAATTTACGAGGAAACGTTTCGTCGTAAACGCGTGGATACATATTTTGTCGCAACGTCCTCGTACATATTTCCTTGTAAAGTCATAGTAACACATTTTCTCGTAAGCTCGTCATAATGCTTTACGAGGAACTTACTTCGAAAGTTTACGAGGACTTTACTTTGAAATAATTACGAGGAATTTACTATGAAATGTTTTTCTCTATTAAAAAAATATTAATTAAAATAAATATAAATAATATATTTTTAAAAAAATTAAAGAAACCAAATTATAAATAAAAAAGAAATAAGAAAATATTTTATAAATAACTAAATATTTAAGTTTTCAATTCATAATATACAATTAAAAATAAAAAAACTACGGATGGTGCTCGTTAAATCACCGAATGAAGTCGTCCCGGCTCGCCAACTACTCCTCGTCAATGTTGGTCGTCAGCTGTGACTGTGACGGTGAATGCTGTTTGGTTGGAAGCCCTCCATTTTCCTGTCTCACACGAAACATCTCCGCCAATTGCGGGTTTCCAACCACCAAAACGTCCAGGATATCAGAGAGAGAACTCACATGAGATTGTGTCGCTTGCAACTCCGAGCGCAGTTGAGCAGTGACATCGTGCTGTTACCAATCCCGACAATACGTCCTTTTTTCCTAGGGGCGATCTTTAAATGAAAAGATTAATAACGTTAAAAAAAATAAGTTAAATAAATAATAAAAATTAATAGAAAAACAAATTATTTACCTCCTTGTAAATCTTATCCACTTCAGGAGTAGATAATATGACTGGTGTCCCAGACTGCTGAGTCAGCTGGGTCTGGCGTTGGTCAACCCGAGCAACAACCTCGTTGTAGATCCGCTCGGATCTAGGATCTTCAAAATGCTCAGCCTTGTTCCGGTGGGTCCTCTCGTAAAGCTCTTTCAGAGATGGAAGAACTCCTGTCTCTTTAGCCTAAAAATAATTTTTAAAATTAAATATTAATTAGGTATATAGAAATAGAGTAAAAAATAATTAGTTATTAAAATATTAATTTACGTACCATGTCAAGACGGATTCCCGCGTGAGGTTTTCGCCCCTGGTGTGAAGCATCTTCGTGTTGCCATGCTCGTCTCTTGTCATGCGGTTTTCGGAGTTTGTGTGGGAGATTCTGACCGAGTCCGGCAACCCCCAATATCTGATGAGGCCATCCCACACTTTGAATGTGAGGCAATCGGGTTTCTCGTCCTCGTAACCATCCACCTGAACAAAAAATAATTTTAAAATGATTTGAAGTCAATGATATAAAACTATATATATAAAATTTATAAATCCACACCTGAAAATCACCCTTCCAGTTGTAGACCATGTCGAGCAATCGCACTTTTGCCTTCGCCTCAAACTCCTTCTTCACCCGCTGGTGAATCCCTATAGACCAACGATATTATTGCTGTAACCAGAAAAAATTAGAGTAATTAGTTCAATAATATTAAAAAATTTAAATAATTAAAAATAAATTAAGTTGATTAATTAAACTTACAGCGAACGATTTGAACCACGTCTTTTTGGTGTGGCTGAGCGTCTTTTTCCAGTTTGGAGCTGCATCGGGAAAGTATCCCTTGATACAATCGGTGACGCTCTGAGCGACACATCCGTCAACACTAAACCTGGAAAAAAAAAACAAAATAAAAACATTAATTAGACTAATTTGTTAATTTTTGGTTAATTAATAAATAAATTAAAATAATTTTTAAAAATTGAAACATACCATAATATGTTGACGTCGTCCCGTCGGACAGGATCTAACTCAAGTACCCCTTCTCTGCCTGGAGCTGCCATAATATCCTCGACCGTGTACACCGTAAATGGAGTGTTTGGCGGCACCTGCAAATCCAGATGAACCCCGGCCACCGGTGGAGGAGGAGGAGGAGGAGGTGGATCAAACCGGGGAGCCGTAGAAACTCCTAGAGTCTCGGGAAGAACGTCATCCGAAATTGAAGAACCGGGAGCTGAAGAAGATGATGCGCCTATGTGAGGACCAGGATGACGACCGAAAATATCTCCATAGTGACTCCCCTGAAGAGGCCTCTTAGCCCTATCAAGCTTGCTCTTTCTAGCCATTTAAATTTCAAAAAAAAAATTAAAACATTAATATACTAGTATCATTTGAAAAAGCAGTTAAAAAAACTAAATTAACCTAATCTAAATTCCCTAAACTAACCACCTAATCTAAATCCCCTAAGCTAATCACCTAATCTAAATTCTCTAATCTAATCACCTAACTATGAAATAGAGAGAACCTTAAGAGGATTTAGAGAGAAGATTGCTACAAATGAGAGAAATCGGGAATAGGGAATTTATGTAGGGAATTTTGTTTCCTCGTAAGGTCCTAGTAATTTTACGAGGAAATAGCTATGTCCGCGTTTAGGGTTACGAGGCCTCTACGAGGAAACAGCTATGCCCGAGTTTAGGTTTCCTCGTAAAGTCCTAGTAACATTGTTACTAGGACTTTACGAGGAAACAGCTATGCCCGCGTTTTCTGTTACTAGGGTTTTACGAGAAAAGGGTTTCTAAATCCCTAAACTCGAATCCCCAAACCCCAAACCACAACTTCTTTAACTTATAACCTCTTCTACAACCAAACTCCAAACCTCTTCTACACATAAACCCCAAATTCAAATTAATCTTGTGATTAAAAAAACTTAAAACATACATAATTCCAATTCATTTTTGAGATTAAACAAACTTATAAAACATACATAATTCATTCGGATACATTCTCGTAATCTGTAGAAACATCATCATTTTCGTAAAACTCGTCCTCAACACCTTCGTCCGTCGAATGATCAGGAACATCTTCGTATTCACGATTATGCGGATCATTGAGTAGGATGTCATCAATTTCTGCTTCAGGTTCCTCGATATCATTGGTGTTTTCTTATTGTAATGGTGGTTCTTCTCAAGCGATTATTCGTCCTCGAGGTGTAACTTTGATAACAGCTAACCACTTTATTCCCAAGGTAGTAATCAGAGGGTATGGAATGAAGCAAAGTTGATCTTCTTGGGAATCTACTATGAAAGGCTCGAATTTGTTGTACTTGCAAAAATAAAGACAACGTAGAAATTAGTACTGGAAACATGAATGTCAAAAAAAAGAATTTGTTTTACCTTCATCCACCATTGACGTCAACTACACCGTTCTTGTTAATCCAAACACCTTTGTTGACGACGGGGTCGTACCAGTCACACTTGAAGATAACGCATTTCAAACTCATACCTGGGAATTGAACTTCATAAATCTCCTGTAAGATCCTGTAGAAATCTGTTTCGCCTTTCACACATATTCCATAATTACTTGTCGCCCGGTGTCTACCATAGTCATAGGTATGAAAAGTATAGCCTCGGGTGAAATACATCGATGATGCAGTGACCTTTGCAACTGGACCTTGAAGTAATTCGCGAAACCATGCGGGATACTCAGGATCGTCATAATCAACCTATAAAAAAGTAATTGAACTAGACATTAGACTTACTTTGTGGTAATGTATGCATAAAATTTAAGTTATAATAAATACTTGTTTCCTCAACCACTTGATAAATTGTTGATCTTTTCTTTTGTCTAACTCAGTTGTCGATATACCAGATATTGCTTCTTCGACTTGAGTCACAAATTGGCTGTAAAATTATGTTATGTTATTTAATCAATTGAAATATATATATATATATATATATATATAAGTGTATATGGTTATATGTTTACCTTTCAAAATAACCAAACAATGGATGCTCGCAATTGAGAAGAATATAAATGTGTGCACTATGGACGTCTTCATCACTCGACCACCAAGCCTCTTTCAATTTCCCACCCAATCGCCCAATTTGACAAAAGATGTTTGGAACATCGTCTTCCATATATGTCGGCACGACACCACCATTTCATGTCTTCTTAGAGCTTGTTTCCTTGTACGTACTTTCGGTGCAAAGTAGTACGATGTGAAATGTGATGTTTCTTCCGTCAAACTTCCCGCAACAATAGAACCTTCAACTTTTGCTAGGTTTTTGGCTTTTCCGTTCAAAGTTTTCTTGGCCATTTCATACTGATACATCCATTCATAATGCACAGGTCCACGAAGTAATGCCTCATACAGGAAGTTGACAACTAGGTGTTCCATGACGTCAAAAAAGTAGGCGGAAGTATTTTCTCCAGGTTGCAAATTAAGATGGGGATGTTTTCATGAAGTTGTTGGACAACTTCCTCTTCAAGAGTGCATGTGCTCAGATCCCTAAAAAATGCTCCAATTCCTTATATATTACAAAAACAAAAATTAAACACATTAGTATATATATATATATAAAGAAATAAATTAATGTTTGCGTCGTATTAATATTATATTAGTTACCTGAAAGTGCTTTTAATTACCTGAAAGTGCTTCATGTACTTTTGCCTGTAGTAACTCCGCAAATGCAAAAGGAAGTAGTCGCTGCATAAAGACATGACAATCATGGCTCTTCATCCCGGAGAACTTTTGCCCTTTCTCAACACATCTTGAGAGATTTGAAACATACCCATCAGGGAACTTCACTTCTGAAGCCACCCAGTTGAACAACACAGAATTTTTTTCTGATGACAGTCTGAATATCGGAATTGGAACTTACCCATTGCTTTTTATATGTAACTCACTCCTTGAGCAGATATCGGGGAGGTCCAACCTCGATTTTACGTTGTCTTTCGTCTTCCCTGGGACATTCAATATAGTGTTCACGATGTTCTAAAAAAAGTTCTTCTCTATATGCATCACATCGAGGTTGTGGCGCAAAAGAAGATCTTTCCAATATGGCAATTCCCAAAATATACTCTTTTTGTGCCAATTGTGCTGAACACCATAAGAATTAGGCATATTAATGGGAACATGCCAATTCCCACCACGAGGAGCTTTTTCTAGAGCACCGTAGTAATCGATTTGTTCTCCAGTTAAGTATGGAGGAGGAATGTCTCTGACAACCCTTTTGTGGCTGAACAATGTCTTGTTTCTTCGGTATGGGTGGTAAACAAAAAAAAAAATCGACGGTGACAATCAAAACAAGTAGTCTTCCTACCATGCTTCAGCTGAAACGCATCTGTCATTCCATTACAATATGGAAAAGCTAATCTCTCATGTGTACTCCATCCAGACAACATCCCATATCCAGGAAAACCACTTATGGTCCACAAAAGCATCACTCGCATCATAAAATTTGTTTTCGTTGGACAACCATATGTCCTCACCCCTGTTGACCACAAATCTTTTAACTCTTTTATCAGTGGTTGTAGAAAAACGTCGAGAGATCTTTTTGGATGCTTTGGACCAGGCATTAATATGATCAAGAATTAAAACTTTCGTCGCATGCACATTTCCGGTGGCAGGTTGTACAGTGTAAGAAAGACTGACCACAATTAATATTGTCTCCCTGGCATTCCAAATGGACTAAATCCATCAGTGCATAATCCAAGATATATATTCCGGCTATTGCGAGCGAAATGTGGATGTACATTGTTAAAATGTTTCTAAGCTCTTGCATCTGATGGATGAGTCATCTCCCCCATCCGTCTGAGTATGCTCGGCGTGCCATCTCATCCCTCAAACAGTCTCTTTAGATTGGTAAAAGTTTTTCAATCTGTCTGTGATTGGTAGGTACCACATCCTTTGGTACGGTACCCTATTACGCCCTCGACCTTGCGGTTTGAATCGTGGCTTCTTACAAAATTGACATTCTTCTAACTTCTCATCATCTCCTAAATAAATCATGCAGTATTCGATGCAAACGTCTATTATCTCCGAGGTAAACCCAAGACTATATACCAATTTCTGAATCTCATAATAAGATTCAGCAGATACATTGTCTTTTGGCAAATACTCTTTAAACAAGTCTTCCCATGCATCCATACAATTTTCAGGTAGATTGTGATCGGTTTTAATACTCATCATTCTAGCAGCCAACAACAATTTAGACAGACCTTCTCTACAACCACTGTAAATTGGCTCATTCGCAGCTTCTAACATAATTTCATAAAACTTTTTTGCATCTAAGTTAGGTTCTTCAACTTCATCATCTTACCACTTTCCTGCGTGAGTGGTGTAGAATCTGCTTGATGCATAAACGTCTCCAACCCTTCGAGAAATTCTTTCGTCACTCTCCCGTTATTATCTCTGTGTGAATACATCCACTTCCGCAACTCGAAAATATTTCCCGGACCGAACATTTTTTTTTTCTTTGATCAAGCTTAAAGCTGATTTTTTTTGGTGTGATTTAAATGAATCACAAATGGTGCTACTTAGAGAAATTTTTGAATCTGAGCATTTACTAGGAAATTGCTAGGAAAGGTAGGTACAAAACACGTTTTAGATTTAAAATAGATATTTTCTAGCCAGTTCCTCGCTGATTTGAAGTAAAAGAACATTTCCTCCTAATTTCGTAGTAATTTTTTAATAGGACTTTACGAGGAAAAGGTTTACTACGAGATTACTAGGAAATGTTCTTTTGCCACGTAGTTTTCTTGTAATTTTACTACGGCATTACGAGGAAACTGTTTTCTCGTACGTTTACGAGGACTTTACGAGGATTCTTGTTTTCCTCGTAAAACCGAAGTAAGCTCGTAGTAAATTTACGAGGAATGATTTTCCTAGTAAAATTTCCTAGTAAACTCTTAGTTTTCTTGTAGTGACTTCTTGCGACATTTAAAAGACTTCAAGACGACTTATAGAAGACTTCTTTTGAAGTATTCACCGGGTAGACTTCCCTAGAAGTCTTCTACAAAAAGTCAAATATTTGACCAACTTCGGTCAAATTCAAAACTAACATGTTTATCCGAGAAGACTTCCTTGGAAGTTTTCTCTAGGAATTTCAGAAAAACTTTCAATTTTAAAAGTAAACCAATATATACAAAGGAAGACTTCCAAGGATTTCTTCTATAGAGTAGACTTCTTAAGAAGTCTTCCTTCGTAATTTTGCAATTGCAAAAATGACCTAAACAAAAGACTTCTTTTGAAGTCTTCCTTGGTTGACGTTACGTAAATCTTTATTAAACTTCAAATTTTTCAAAAATTAAAATGAAATTTTAATAATTTCTTGCTAATTCATGTTTATTATTCATTATTGGGACTACATAGTCGAATTCATAACTTAATTGGTGATAATAATGAAGTTACAAACATTGATGTTTAATAATGATTCTAGCTAAACAAGGAAGTCTTCTGTATGTCTTCCTCATAGAAGACTTGTAGAAGACTTCTTCGATGATTTTGTTTTAGTAAGTTGATGTTCTGTGTTTGGTAATGTGTTCTAATCTGATTTTTTTTGTTGCAGATGATTCGGCCGTTAACTAAAGTCTATGGAGAATGGTTGTTCAGAGATAATTGTTGGGATTTTGTGGTGGATAATGTCAAAGGAGCGAGAATGTTCTTTTGAGTGATAGTTCTACACATGCCGATCTTGTGGAAATGACTCAAGAAGATTATAACCTAGACATGAACAAAGAGGTTGTGGATTTTACTTACTCTTTACCAGAAGAAATGATGCAATAAATGGCTCCAGATACTCCTTCTATTTATGTAACAAGTGATAGAAAAGTTCGGAACTTGATCGGGATATGTTAATCCCAAGTTGTACGTCTTTGGTGTATCAAGCTGAGGCAAGATGACGATTGTTAGTGATTCCACTGAAGTCTCAGATGAGGGGGGAGATGTTAATGAAGTCTCAGATAAGGGAGAAAAAGAAGATTATGAAGATGGTGTTGAAGTTTCAGGTCAAAATGAAGGAGGATGCTGATGTCCTCAATAATGCTGAAGTAGATGAGGATGACTTTGTAGATTACAGTGTTTATGGAAAAGTGAAAGATGAGGATGAGGATGAAGTAGAGGAAGATGATATGTGTTTTAAGTTTCAAAGCGCCATATGCTAGTGATGGAGGCAGCTCGAATATGGTATTTTCGGACAATATCTATGTAAACTAGAGTTTTGTTAGCAGATAAGCACTAGTTTCAAAGTTGCGGTTGACAGCAGTGAAGCTGAAATTCTCCTTCATACTATACAAGGTTACTAAAAATCTAGTTGTGGTAAAATGTCATGTTGCTGGTTGCGGATGGAAGCTTAGAGCGTATGTGAAACATGGAACAAACACGTTTTGGGTAACCAAGTATCTGAAAACTTACACATGTTTGGTGTCTGATCGAATGGCTCAACGGAAACATTCTACTCCAAAATATGTTGCTAAGCTTTTCGTAGACCGCGTTGGAATCATTGATGGGTTAAATCCGAAGCATATCAAAGATGCAATGAAGAACATGTGTGGAATGGAGCTAGATTACACCACTTCATACATAGCATTGTTATATGCCCAAGAATTGGTAAGAGGATCAGCAGAAGATGGGTATGAGTGGCTGCCTTCATATCTGGAGCAAGTCAAGATAGCAAATCCGGGTTCTATCACTAGTATAGAACTTGATGATAAAGATAGATTTAAGTGTATGCTTCTAGCTTTTGGAGCATCTATTATTGGTTTTCAGTATCCGCGAAGGGTCATTGTGGTTGATGGGACTCACCTAAACGGGAAGTATGGAGATGTTATGCTAGTTGCAGCTGCACAAGATGGTAATTTTCAGATATTTCCCTTGGCTTTTGCAATTGTAGATGCTGAAAATGAAGACTCTTGGGGATGGATCTTCACACAATTGAGAAGTTGTATATCTGATGGGCATGCTTTGGTGATAGTCTCCGACCGTCACACAGCTATTAAAAATGTATGTGATAAGGCGTTTCATTGGGCAACCCGAGGAATATGTTATTATCACCTTCAACAGAACATTGTCCACAAGTTTAAGGGAAAACATCTCATGTACTTGGTTAAAAGCGCATCTTATGCTCATACAGTTTACGACTTCTAACGGTACATGGACGAGATTCGAAGTGCTAATCTGGTGCTGGCAACATACTTGGAGAACGCACTCACATGCTATAGCTGCTGGAACTTTTTCTAAGTTGCATATTGCCTCACTTGTGTCTCCGCTATACTCATTTGTATGCAGGGTACTCACAGAACATATATCCTTGTGATGGAGAAGTTGAGATCCGCAAATGTCTTCCTCCGGACGTAAAGCGTGGTCTGGATCGACAAAAGAAGTCAAGATAGCAGTCGTGGTTGGAGCTTAAAACTACTGTCTTTCACTTATGTCTTGTGTTATAACTTAAGTATATTGTCTTTTGATTTATGATTTGTGCTATGACTTATATCTATTGTCTTATAAATTGCACATGCTGTTATGAACAATAGAACATGTTCCTTCTTAGATGCACTACCAAACTAGTTACAGAAGGCTAGTTTGGTACGAGGATAGGTTACAAAAAAGTTAATCCTATCCTATCATGTTAACGTAATACAAGGTTACAAAAGTGAACAAAAGAGGACAAAAGCACCTAAGTTCTTGTACAAATTACACATCATTTTCCTTGGTACATATCCAATGCTGTATAGTCAGCGTCATCTCTGTCACGATGGTAGTAAAGATCATGTTCAAACATCTCCGTCGCCATATTCTCCCTAATAGTCTTGATGTTCTTATCAGAAAAGGCAGGAGGAAATGATGACATGCCAAGAGCATGACACTCGATGTACTTCAAGGTGTACATACCACAATCACCAGCTTGTGCCACAGGTCCTCCGGCTCGAACTCTCTCATATGTGAATGGCGCCAGTGTGTATTTGACTCTCTCTTCGTCGGTTAAAGCGAGTTCAACCAGAAAATAGGGGATCATTGTGGTAACAGGCTCAATTAACTCGCAGAGTTGAGCAGTTCTAATATGAGAACGAATGATGTCCTAGATGGTGATGTGCTTCTTAGGAATCAATACCCAAATAGCAACCCAATGCTCGTTATTGTAGTTCACTGGCGCATATATATCATCCACATCTTTTCCCCAAATAAGCTTTGACTAGTAGTATTCTGGAACCAGGCCTGCATAATGATCAAATGCCCCCGAAAGGGAGCAGTCTTCGTAAACCGTTGATACCAGACTCTGAACACTTAAAATCCGTGTACCTGTGGATCCACATCTGTCCAAAGCGTTTCTGTGGAGACAAAAAAATTTCAGGAAGACTTCATGAAGGCTTCAGGAAGACTTCATGAAGACTTCAGGATGACTTACGGAAGAATTCAAGAAGACTTTTGGAAGACTTACGTAAGACTTTTGGAAGACTTACGTAAGACTTCAAGAAGACTTACGAAAGACTTACAAAAGACTTCAAGAAGACTTCGTGAAGAGTTCGTGAAGACTTCGCAAATACTTCGTGAAGATTTCGCGACTAGTAAAATCTGAAAAGAAACCATGATACATCGAATAAACGGATGAACATACCATCGGAAAGCGGAGAAGTCGAGGTCCAAAACAGAGAAGTTACGTTCGCCGACAGCTACGGTTACAGATCTGCAAAAACTCGACAAGAAGGAAGAAGGTTACGACGGAGAAACGAATGGTTTCAGTAATGAAATGAAATAAAGAGGAAGAACTTACTAGCGGTGGAGTTGGAATACAACAATAACAGTTTCAGATCTGAAAAAAAAAGAACAAGCGGTTTAGTTTAAACAACGAAAATACTCTGGAAGAAAAAGGCAAAGCAAGATTTACCAGAATAGCAAGGTTACAAGAGATGAAAAGGACGGAGAAGATTTTAGACGGAAATCGCCATTACATTCGCCTTTGAAATTGCCTCAGAGAAACATCTAGGGTTTCCTCGTATCTTTAACTTTTTTTTTAGAAACACCAAAAAGTGAAAAAAACATATTAATATCTCCGTAAATTTTTAGGCTTAGGTAAATAAAGTTTGGTTTACCTTTGGTTAAATTACAATTTAAGGTGAAATTAAAGTCCGGCTTGGAAGACTTCCAAAAAAGTCTTCTGCCATAAATTACACTGGAAGACTCCATGGGAAGTCTTCTAACCCATTCGCCATAGATCACTTCTCAGGAAGTCTTCTAAAGGTTTTCTGACAGTTTTCCAGACCCTAAAACCGAATAACTATGCAAAAAACACTTTCTTAAACTTAAAAGAAACTTAGAAAGTGTTTAAATCAAGTTATTAAATAGTTACTAAACATATATGGGTGAATTTTTTTTAAAAAAATGAAGGTAAGATTTCAGAATCTAACCCTAAGGATAAATACAATATTATAACATATGTAACCAAACCCTAAACCAATGACTCATGAGCCAATATACATTCGCTCATCTTTGTTGAAAATTATTTAATTTCAGATAAATTAAATTTACATCATTGAGAAATTTTTATTATAACATGATTTCAATTTTTTATCCATCAAAATAATTTTTATAAAATTATTTTTAAGATCTACTGAACGAGAAGATTTATGGGAGAATTTCAATTATACCACTTTGGTGGTACCACTTTTCATGTTTACCATCAACAAAGGAATATTTTCAATTTTAGAAATAAAAAATATATATAATATATAAAAAGCATAACAATTATCATATTATATTAAATTTTTAAAACTCTGATAACCATCTAGTATTCATTAAATTCGATCTAAATCGGACTTTCGGAACAATATAGCCTTCGTGACCCGAAAAAACAGTAATTTCTAGGATACAAGCAAACTGAAACCAAAAATATAAAAAGAGATCAGAATAGTAGGGATGATGGTCATGGGAAAGAAGAAAAAGAATATAGTTCTCAACTCCGGTGAAACTCAAAAACTTAATTTGCAAAGTATATGTTTTATTTGTTTAACATCTATTTTATTTAAAGAGTTTAGAACACCTCTTACCAAGAAATACTAAGTTAAGTATCACAAGTATTTATTAATACAAAATCCCCCTATACATTAAAAGAGAAGTCACTTGGACACATGTCACTCATACAGGCCTTCTCAGAGAAATTCTGACAATATGATTGGTTGATTTTTTTCAATTTTCTTTGGTATTTTTTTTATTTTCGCCGTGCAAATGGTTTGACAATCGTATCTCAAATATTTGGTTACCTTAATTACTTGCCTTATATAATATTCGATAAATCGTATCTCAAATATTTGGTTACGTTAATTAGGGAGCTAACATTATATTCGATAACTTGCGAAACAAGCTGGAAATTAAATGCCAAAGATGTCAATCTCATACCATTAGGAAAGTAATTCAATATATATTAACGATGTCATAATGTCTGTAAACCTAACGCAAGTCTCAAAAACATCTATTCAATGGTTAAAGCTACGAAAAATCGAGTGTCATCTATCAAGGATTTGAGACCGTGTAAAGATACATGGCGTATTGAGGTTAGGATTCTTCGTTTATGGAGAAACTACAACAGAGATTCCGGAAACACCATCGAAATGGTGTTTGTCGATAAAGAAGTAAGTTCATTACTTGATTTCCTATGTTAGTTCCATATGTTGTAGAATTTATTACAGCTACATCTTTAACTCTCTTCTCATCACCGTCTAGGGGACAAGAATCCATGCTCAAGTCGGTGAAGTGCTCATAAAACATTTTGAAGGGAAACTAACCGAAGGCGATGCAAAGGTCATCCACTTATTTAAAGTCTACGACGCTACTGGTGATTATCGAACCACCGCGCATCCCTACAAAATTGGATTCTTTCAGACTACTTTTGTTGGACCAGCGGATGACTTCCCAAGNTCTAGGGGACAAGAATCCATGCTCAAGTCGGTGAAGTGCTCATAAAACATTTTGAAGGGAAACTAACCGAAGGCGATGCAAAGGTCATCCACTTATTTAAAGTCTACGACGCTACTGGTGATTATCGAACCACCGCGCATCCCTACAAAATTGGATTCTTTCAGACTACTTTTGTTGGACCAGCGGATGACTTCCCAAGTGAAGTTCCGGAGAAGTATCTTGTCAATTACAGTGATATTATTGATGGGAAGCTTGATAGCAGTTGTTTGGTTGGTGAGTCAAATTCGTACTATTGCTTTGTCTTACAATATTTTAAAATGACACAATATTTACTTCTTAACTTGATATGTAGATGTTATTGGCCAAGTAGTTAACTTCGGATCTCTGGAAAACAAAGTCATAAAAGGAAAGGATAATTTCAGACTATTGATTGAGTTAAGGGACCAAAAGTAAGTTTTCATTTTATGTCTTTTCCTTTAAATTATTGGATCAGCTTTTCTTGTGTTATCCATTAATAATAGTGGTGTTATATGCAGTGATGTGAAGTTGATGTGTACTCTTTGGGGCTGTTATGCTAAACAAGTATATGATTACAGTATGTTAAACATGTCCACAATGATCATTGCTCTAATCCGGTTTTGTTCCATTAAAGAGTGGAAAGGTATAGTTCCTACACTTACTTTCTTAAATGACTTATCTCATAACATTTTCATAAGCTTATGATACCGCAGGTGCTTACTCCATATCTAGCGGGTACAATTCAACCCATATATTGCTGAACCCAACATTGGATTTAATTGCAAATTTTAAAGCTAGGTATGTCTCATCGTAATTTCATCTTACCTTTATACGAGAAACTAGAGGTCTTATCACTTTGTTTTACTGTGCAGTCTCCCCAATGATTCACTTGCTCTTACAAACAATGATAGTAGCCAATGGTCCGTTGGTAGTGCTACATCTGTTCGTGCTAGGTTTTTTGTGACTAATGAGAGGCTAACCATAAGGGAGATCATCGATACTGATCTGGTATATTTATTAAANTGTGCAGTCTCCCCAATGATTCACTTGCTCTTACAAACAATGATAGTAGCCAATGGTCCGTTGGTAGTGCTACATCTGTTCGTGCTAGGTTTTTTGTGACTAATGAGAGGCTAACCATAAGGGAGATCATCGATACTGATCTGGTATATTTATTAAACAAGGTTTCGAATCATTATTTGTGCATCTAATAGTTACAAAATATTAATTTGCACGCATATTTGTAGGTTGGTACTTTTGTCACTCTTGGCACAATTGAAAGCATCGATGCTGATCATGGGTGGCAATATCTAAGCTGCAAATACCATAACAAAAAAGTCATGCCAACAACCAATGTTGATTCGCTTAGCCGTCCCTTGTTCTTCTGCACTACATGCGATAAGGAGCACATTGAGGTCATTTCAAGGTAATGTATTCAAAACTGATTGTTGCAATTATTACAAGGGAATGTGCTTTACAACTAGCGTTCGCTCTATGACATATAAAGCTTAGGTATCATGTTTATATTTATGTTTTTTTCAGGTTCAAATTAATTGCAAATGTTAAGGACGATTCAGGTGAAGCAAAGTTTCTTTTGTTTGACGCCAACGCTCAACTTATTGTCCATCATCCTGCCGCTGAACTTTATGATGAGGTATTTTTTATTAATTAATAATATTGTATAATGTGATTGGTTCTATAACTACACTGTAACCGACTATATATAATCGTAGAATGAAGATCCCGATGTCTTACCCCAAGCGGTTACCGACCTTTGTGGAAAGCGATTCCTTTTTGAGATATCAGTTGATGCTGACAACATCAAGGGAAAGAGCTCGCAGTATGTAGTTCGATTGGCCACCGAAGATCGTGAAATGGTTGAGGAATTTGCTGCTTTACCTCCTAAACCAGAGGTATTGAAACAAATGATTTCATTGCCACAGAAGTTAAAAACTAAATATAACATAGTGGTTAATTAGTAAGATTTATGTCTTTGGTCCTAATGTTGCAGAACTCGGATGCTATTTCCTTTGGTTCTGGTGAGTTTTCAGTCACTCCTTTGTCTAAAAGAAAAAACCACGAAGATCGAGAAGATCATGACACAAGCCTTGAGGATCAACACTCCGTCAGCAAGAAACCATCCCAGAAGAAAATCAAGGGCGAGTGATCCGTTGAAGATTTTTAAATTATTTAAGTTCTTATTATTGTTATGGCTTTCTCGCTGAGCGTACTTCTATTTGCATTTCTTAATTTTGGTTAAAGAACCTTTATGTTTTGGATTCTATTTTGCATTTCTTAATTTCCTCTTAAGTTCTTATTTTAAAAAATTTTAACTTCTTATTATTGTTATGGCTTTCTCGATGAGAGTACTTCTATTGTCATTTCTTAATTTTGGTTAATGAACCTTTCTGTTTTGGATTTTGGTTAAAAGTTATTATAAACTTGCATTTTTCTTCACTAAACCATGTTAAGTGAAGTGTATTATTCATGATTTTTCTGTTTTGGATTATTATTAAATTTTATAAACTTGCATTTTTCTTCACTAAACCATGTTAATTTTGACCAATTGTAAGGCAAAGCAGCTAAATAAGAACAAATGAGAGAATACGAAGGTGATGTTTCATGCCTTTGCCTATATCGGAATATATTGTATTTAATACTTGAGCACTACTCATTAGGATGGATCTTATGCATTTGAGTATTCTCTACGTCATGAGAATTATGATATAGTATAGCAAAGCCAAGATCGGAATATTAAAAAGATTACTTGAGGACTACTCATTTTCCTTAATCTTATTGCTTTGAGTATAATATTAAATGCAAAAAGGGAAATAATACTAAATGATTATCTATGAATATATGTTTCAATTTTATGGGAACTATCGATATACAATATTCTGTTGCTTCAGCAATACGTAAGGCAATTAATACCATCACATTATATAATCGAATTGTTGAAGACAATTGGAATAACTAAACAGAAGAATATTGCAGAATATTCAAAATTAAAAGAATTATATCCCATAAGTAATTGCAAAACCGAATATATGGAAATGCTAATTTAATATTAAAACTAAAGATCCAATAAACATATTTAACCTTTGCTTCCACTACGGTATATCTTTATTATTATTCCAAAACCTATCCTAAGGAAAGTAATTAACCCATTCTATGTAATATTCGCATGAAGACTTCGCATAAGAATGATTTGGTGGATCAAAATCATTTTGTGTTATCTTCATAATATGGGCCCTAATATTAAATTCGTTACACGATTTCAAGAAAGCAAGGCCCCTAATATTATGGAACAAATCAACAAACACACACAATGTCGAAAAATTCGAAGACTCGAGATAAATAAACCAAATTAATTATTTACTGCAATGATTTACGAAATGAGAGAATACGAAGGTGATGTTTCGAGCCTTTGCCTATATCGGAATATTGTATTTAATACTTGAGCACTACTCATTAGGATGGATGTTATGCATTTGAGTATTCTCTATGTCATGAGAATTATGATATAGTATAGCAAAGCCAAAATCGGAATATTAAAAATATTACTTGAGGACTACTCATTTTCCTTAATCTTATTGCTTTGAGTATAATATTAAATGCAAAAATGGAAATAATACTAAATGATTATCTATGAATATATGTTTCAATTTTATGGGAACTATCGATATACAATATTTTGTTGCTTCAGCAATACGTAAGGCAATTAATACCATCAAATTATATAAAATTTCTGAAGACAATTGGAATAACTAAACAGAAGAATATTGCAGAATATTCAAAATTAAAAGAATTATATCGCATAAGTGATTGCAATACCGTATATATGGAAATGCTAATTTAACAACAAGAGAACAAAAGATCCAATAAACATATTTAACCTTTGCTTCCACTACGGTATATATTTATTATTATTCCAAAACCTATCCTAAGGAAAGTAATTAACCCATTCTATATAATATTCGCATGAAGACTTCGCATAAGAATGATTTGCTGGATCAAAATCATTTTGTGTTATCTTCATAATATGGGCCCTAATATTAAACCCGTTACACGATTTCAAGAAAGCAAGGCCCCTAATATTATGTAACAAATCATAATATACAGACAATGACGAAAAATTCGAAGACTCGAGATAAATAAACCAAATTAATTATTTACTGCAATGATTACTTTTTTACGGGAATCGACAAATTAATTTTCACACGCAACAGTTATTATTGGGTTGAAAAGGTGGCAACTCAATCGTTCAAAATCTAGAAGCCTCTTACTTAGCCTATATATAACCTTCCGCATATCTCTTCTACCAAAGCACCGTAATCTCTTTCTCTCTTTTTACATCAAGAAAAAAAGAAGATCTTTGTAAGAAATTTTCATAAACTTTTAGATTTGGTTCCTAATTCGTTCTTTTTTATTTTGTTTCGATAATCTTTATGGCTTTTTGTATACTTTTTTATGATCTTATCGAGTTTAGACAGTTTAGATTGAAGATTAAACGGAGATTCGTGATAAGTAGAAACGTATTTGATTTGTAGATCTATTTAGTGATAAAAAACTTTGTTTACATAATCGTTTGTTTTTTTGTTTAGATAATATTTATATATTTTTTACTTTGTTTAGATCTAACAGATTTGTGTGTAGATAAGCATGCATATATTTTAAAAAGTTTTTTATTAAATGAACATGCAGATCACGATCAAGGGATGGCATCCAACCGCGAGAGGAACCTCAAGCAACCTATGATTGAAGATTATGGACGCTCAATAAAAGAGGGGTACTGGAATGGAATGTATGATAGGATCAAGCATTACCGAGCACTTCTCAAGATGTACAAGGAGTTGCAGCAGGCCGAGTATGAACGACACCAAGTAGAGCTCGAAGTCTATCGCATTGCTGGTAAGTTGGAAGTGATTGAAGATCTCTTCAACGATGATGCGATCATGGAGGTGAAGGAGAAGCTTAAGAGTGAACTTGTACTTGCTGAGGCTAATCTTGCTGATAAGAAGGTTCCGACTATGAACTGGGACAAGTTGGGGGAGCCACATATGTGGCGTTAATCTAATCTACTTAATCCTCTCTGCATCTTCGTTAATGGTTTATGTTTTAATTTTATCGGCTATGAATGTCAGGAACCTTTTGTTCTGGTTTATAAAACCAGTTTTTATTAAGTATTGCTCCGGGACTGAAGTACTCTTAATGGTTTAATATATTTTGTGTTAATTTTTTGAGTATCCCTTTTTCTTTGATTACTTGAAATGCATTAGACTTATAATCCGTTTAGGTTTAATCATCCAAAGGTTCGAGTCAGTATGATCTTATACATAAGATTTGATTAAGACCAACTATCTTCAGTAATTGTTGGTTTCAAAAATTAGTTGTGATTAGGTTTTCGATCTATCTTTGAGTATATATGAACTTGTCCTTAGTCGTAGTTATCTGATACATAGTATTTTTTACTAATTGTTTGTTTTAAATATTCCTTTGTTATGTTATGGCAAATTTATCTATTCACCATATGGTTCCTTATGTCATAATTTATTGGGAAGTGTAAATCATCAAAAATGGGTTAAAGCTGAGTTGTTTATAATTTGAGTGGTTGCAACTTGCAGATTGTAAACTACTTTTTGAAAATTATGTTTTTCTTCGTCAATTCACTTATAAGTTATAAAACCTAATGTTTGGAACTCCATTCTATAACATTTCCTGCAAAATAGAGATTTACACTTTTTACAAAATTATGTATAGCATTAAGTTAAAACTGAGCATTTAGTGATGTGAAATAACATTTTCATATTTGATTTTCAAACTTATGTTTATAGAAATTATATCTTTTATTTTGATACAGATATCAGTGACGTAATTTGATTTGGACGTCTCTTCATACAAGATTTTGTTGTCGCTTATCTTAATAACCGAGTTGACAGAAAATTAACACCTGCAAATGTATCCGTTCCAAAACTAACCAGCAATCGAATGAGACAGCATAATTGTGGTTTATCTGGTTTATAATTTTCGTTGCTGGACTCTACCAGGTCCAATAACAAAATAGTAGCACCAAAGCATGCTAGATGTACAAAAAGCCTGCTAAATATTATCAGAACAAAATATTTTTTGTCTACGACTATTTCGTTACACCACTTCCGAGCTTCCAAAGGTTTTGGGGGCTCAAACACAGACATTAACACTTTGGTATTTATGGGGTCTTTTAAGCCCAATATCATATAACCTACAATCCTAAATTATGTTATTATCTTTATCTTATAGAAGCTTATTAATGAGTTAGTCGTTTTTATCATATAGAAGCTTATCATATCCAAGCTTATCGATGCCTGGATGTCACCATTTATCATATATCAATTATTCGTTTTTTTCCTTAATTTATGTTTGTAGGTACCATGCAGGCATCTAAATATCTATGGTAACTTCCTAAGAAGGTATTCTATTGATATAATTTTTAGGATACAAGCTTGTAAAGTTTGAATAACTTGGCCCAAATGACTATATTTGTATAGACCAATCCATTTTAAACTTACTTATTCGTAAGCCCAATAGTCATTTATAACCTAGAACCCTAAATTTGTATCAGAATATTAGAAGTCTATAAATAACCTCTATTGTTTCGTTTGCAATAAAAGAAGAAATCGATTACTCTTTTTGTCCTAAATTCCTGTTCCGGTACCATGCAGCCCTCGAAATATCTATGGTCATTTCCTAAGCAGGTATCCTTATCTCTCGAGATTCATTTTAGTGAGACTGCCAGTTTTAACATCAACTAAACTTTTTTTTCTGTATGCAGGAAGTATTCACATTGGATCAAGATAAAACTTTCTCATCGTTATACCTTATTGTAAGTTTTTTTTAATTATATTCCTTCGAAGTTTATATTATAGTTTTTATAAATCAACTAATACGTGAAACTAAACATTAACCTTCTAACTTCGCAGAGATCCGAAGACAACGACAACAATCAACAGATTAAAGATAATGTGTGGCATCAATATCACAAGGTCATGACATTTACACATGATCCACGTCTGCAAAAGTTTATGGATTGGATGGACATTCACAATAGAAATTCTGATTGTTCCAATCTCAAATACGCACATCGACCAGTCATAAGCTATTTTTGCTGGGACCCAAAAGCTATGATATGGAACCCTAGATTTAAGGATTTGAAAAAAATTCTTGCCGACTGATCTCTATAATTTTAAAATATATTTATTTCCTATTGTTATGTCTTTGGAAGACTTTCACATTCTTAGTTTACTTATTTTATTTTATTGGGTCAAAGTACCTTTGTTTTTGTTTTTTATTTATTATGAATTTAAAATTTATTACTCGCCATTATGTCAGGAAATCAAGATAAGGCCTTGGACAATACAGTAATTCAAATAGACATCAAGATATCTAAAAATATTTTATTAACTGAGTAAATATATTTATAAATGAATGTATTTACTCTAAACGAAATCACCAATGTATATTTACTTTCAGTCAGGAGATTGGATATGTTGAGAGCAAAATTAGGGTACAATATATACACATAATAATTATTTGTAATGAACATGTTTTAACGTTTTTGGTAAGGTATTAATGTCGTGGCTTGAATGTGCTTAACGAGATTGGTTTAAGGAATTAGTTGGAGTAACTATCTTTATCAAGTTACAAGTCTGTCATTACATAAGTTAATATTTAATTTGTACATCAGGTTTTCAACTTCATGACAACTGCAAAGACAATGATTTGGGCGTCATTCCTTCTACACTTTTTACTCTAATCAAATTTGCAAACACAAGAAAAGCGCAGACCCAAATACACATGAGATGCACATAGGTTATTGAGTTTATTTAAAAACGGACAAATCATTGCATTGATAACACTGCATACGAAATCAAGCACATAAGTGTAGAATGAGAAGTCAAATAGAAAAACAACTCAGCACAGCGTTGGAGTAGAAGACATCGAGGAAATAGCATATATCGGTAATACATGAGTTTTTCAGCTAATATCAGTGTAACTTTTCACAAACTGGTATGTTCTTTTGAAGTAGTAACACTCCTTGCAAAACTCTTTCATGTCATAACGATTGCACTTTGACCGTGGTGCAAGGTTAACCATGTTAATATAGTAGTCTTGCGGTATAGTAACATCGATATTTTTTAGTGAGATCTTCAGAGTCCCAACATTTATCAGAGGTCGACATTTTCTCACTCAATTTGAGTGAATCCAAGTACTTGAAGTCTTTTAAATAGTGACCTCGGACAAGCATTAACAAACAATAAACATACATACCATTTTTATTGTTTCCAAGGGCTGCTAGACGTAGAAGACGAAGACCTTTGTGTTCTGCCTTGTGGACAAAGTATTGTAATAACCCTTCAATGTAGAAAGCTTGGGGGTTATGATTTTCTAAGCAAAGATCCTTTAACTTTGCATGGTCCTCGAGCATAAGTCGTGGCTCAGCAACAAAGTATCCGAGATTCATGGTTCGGAAATAGTGGCTGCGATCTAAGTTCGAGTCACCACTATCCCCGTCGTTGGAGTCCGCGTTCGTATTGTTGGTGTAGGGGGCATCACTCTCGGCGGAGTTGTAATTCTTGACAGAGTTTTCGGAACTCATTTTGTTTTGAGAACTATTTCGACACTCTCACTCTACTGCTTAGTATTAGTTTGAAGATGATAGATGATTGCATAAATAAATAAGAGTAGAAGATTATATGATAACATAAAAGTATTATAAAAAGCATATATACAGCTGTATTGGAAGTTTCATCCAATCTATTATTGCATAACCCACTTACTTGAAAAAGGAAAAAAAAGAGGAGTACTGAAGAAAGAAGAAGATAAATAATTCTCGAGGTTTCAATCTATCACTCTATCTATTCTTTGAAGAGATCAATGTTGTTCGATGTGTTGGTAATAGTTAGGAGAAATATTTTGGAAGTAGACAATATAATACTGTTGCAATGTGTTGTCACATTGTTTTTTTTCCAAGAATAATGGTTTTCAGTAAAGGTTCTTTCAAGTTAGAGAAAAAAGCTGATGTGAAAGGTCATAACACACTGATCAAAAACAATAAGTTGCAACCATCTCCATAGATAAAGACAACATTGACATCAGCTGTAATTGCTTCAGGATCTTAAAACTCTAATCAAATTTGCGAACACATTTTTTAGCTGCCGCAAATACACATGAGGTAAATATGACCGCCTAGATTCTATGTTATGATCTTAGTTTTGCTTATTTATGATATCAGAAAAATTTGTAGGGGATTATCATAGATTACTTTTTCAATGACTTGAAATTTTTAATTTTCTCTGCTTTCGACCTAATTTTATGTACACTATATCTCTAAAAGGAAAACTTGTGTTTTATTCCATTGCTTATCTGATAAATTATCCTTTCAGTATGAAAATAAACTTAATAATATTGAAATAAGCTTAATAATGTTAATAATGTTAATACTTCTAATGTTAATTATTTAATATTAATACTTCGAATCCCCCTACATTATAAAATTATAACATTTATAACAACAATATTATAAAATCAGATTCACATATTATGATTATCGTTATGATTATGATTCACTAAAAATAAGGGATAGCCATAGCCATTTTTAGGAACAATATTTAATCAAGAAAACAAGTTTGTATTTTATGGGAACCATGGATATAATATCCTTCTTTGCATTATTAATAAAAAACTTTTTCTTCAGATGAATCAATATTCGTTTCCAAATATTATGTTCGCGAATATATGTTAATTTATAACTAATTACCTCAGTTCAAACTATATAAATTACGAAATATATATAAGGAAGTCAATATTCTGTTGCTTCAGCAATACGTAAGACCATTAAAACCGACAATTATATATTCGAATTGTTGAAGACAATAGGAACACAAGAATATTGTAGAATCTTGGTTATTTAAAGAATTATATCCCTTAAGTAATTGCAATACCGTATATGGAAATGCTAATTTAATATAGAGAGCAAAAGATCCATTAAACATATTTAATCACTTGCAGAAATGACTTACATTTTGTTATATGTAGATGCATTCAAACCTTATAAACCTCATCAACAATCCTATATCTCACACAAACATCTTGCAATCTTCGAAATGGGTAGTCATATGACATTGGCAGAATTGAGTTTTGCGAAACCCTTGCTTCCAATACGGGTTAAGGTTATTCGGAAGGGGAAAACACAGGTTCTGTCACAAGTCCATAAATCGGTGCTAATAATAGGAGATGAGAAAGTGAGCTATTTATTGTTACATTCGATGATTATATATCTAGGTTTTTTTTATCGCATATTTACTAACAACTTTATATTGCTATTCAACAGGGAAACACCATTGAAGCAACATTTTTGAGAGATTTACATGCATCCACTGAAATGCCGTTGGAGGAATGTCACTGCTATGAAATTAAGCAATTCATAGTCACACCTGCATCAGAGCCTCTTCGTTTGATAAAGAACCCTCACCATATTAACCTCGATTGCTCCTCCGTCATTTCAAAGATCAATACTTTTTCTATGAGCAACTATTTCTCATTTACAGACTTTGATGATCTCTATCGTGGTTTAGTCCATCCTAAATTTTCAATTGGTATTTTTTCTATAGTATCTAATATGTTTATCGTATTAAAGTTTATAATTACAGTTTAGTATGTTAATATTTATTGATTACTTACATGTTGCTAATAATTTGTTTAAAAATATGATGCAGATGTTTATGGCGCTATAGTAGGAGTAGGATTTCTTGAAGAATTCGTGACAGAACCTACTCACGGAAACTCTGGATTCATCGACCATAAAATACGTTTCTTCTTAAAAAATATGGAGTAAGTTTTCGACTTTTGCAAGCAAAAAGTCTTCCTACATTCTTAGTAACAAATTTGCTGAAATATTTTGATGCTTGTTGCTTACAGTAACGTTGTCGTTAAGTGTGTTGCATTTGGAGCACTTGCTCATGTTTTCCAAACCATATGGAATTCAATTGACGAGAATGTTGTACTTTGTGTTTTACAATTCTGGCAAATTAATTGGGGAATAGGTAATGTATTGTTACTGATATGGTTTTTCTATATCATATTACAAGATTATTGATATCGTTTTTCTTTATTCATGACCAGGAAAATTGAAGAATATCTCAAACATTGATGGGTTTTCAAAAATATTATTTGAACCTGATAATGTTCCAGAACTCGATGCGTTCAGAAAGAAGTAAATGATATTATTTAGTTTAAAATATTAATATTCTGTGTTTTGTTTGGTAAACTTATTAATTATTGTTTTTTATATGTAGGATTGCATCATATAATTCCCTCATTTGTTTCGTTTATGTTTTCATCTCATTTGATCCATTATTGTTTACCCATTATTTAAATAATTTATTATGTAACAACTTATTAAATTTCCAAGAAATATGATACAATTCGAATTTTACACACTTTAAAGTATTTGGCTTATCATAAAGCTTTTTTCCAATATAGTACATGTTTAACACTTGCGCAAGTAATAAATTGTAGAATAAGGCAACAGTTTGATACGCAAATATTATAAATCTTTAAAAGATTTATACATATATTTTAAGTGGCTATCACGTAATGAAGTAGGTTATTTCTCTATTATTAGTTTTGGTAACAGAATCCATCCAGAGTAAAAAAAGGAGATTGTAAGAAAATCAGAATTGGAAGTGCAAACAATGTAAAAGAAAGATACTAAGGATTATATTGTCATAAAGTGTTTTCCAAAAAAAAATAATTATTATTTTCTTGCCAACACTATAATAAGGAAATATTATCAATCTTTAAGGATTTTACATATTTGTAAACTGGCTATCACGTAATGAATTAGGTTAGTTCTCTATTATATTTTGAAAACAGACGTAGGCTTCTGCACTCGATTTCTTCGATCTACTATAACATAGTTAGTTCATTCAATCCTTATTCTCCCAAGTACATAAGATTCAATATACAGAAAGTGTTTTGTTTTTACTAAAAACTCAAACTTTCAGGTGGATTTGGAAGCATGAAGAGAAGCAATGCATTGTCGACAGACACTGGGAAAAAATCACATAAGAAAGCCAAAGAGGGTATGTTCTACTGAAAATAAACAAAATATCTAATAGTGTTCTTAGGGTTCGTTCTACTGAATCGAGAGCTAATGATCATATTACGTTCTAATGATATGGGTTAATGTGTTCGAGTTGTGAAACGCAGGTACCAATGACAAAGAGAATACAGTTGTGGGGAACAAAACACAAAACTCATCTATCACAGATGTTTCACCTTCACCAAGTATCGAAAACCATTTTAGGGTGCCCTTCCAGAATGTTACGAATCAAATATTTCGACCCATTATTCAACGGCCATCACAGTCTAATCCTTCAAACTTCGTTGAAAATTCATCGACACATACTGTCNGTGGGGAACAAAACACAAAACTCATCTATCACAGATGTTTCACCTTCACCAAGTATCGAAAACCATTTTAGGGTGCCCTTCCAGAATGTTACGAATCAAATATTTCGACCCATTATTCAACGGCCATCACAGTCTAATCCTTCAAACTTCGTTGAAAATTCATCGACACATACTGTCCCATTAAGTAGTGTTTTTCAAAGTTTTAAACATGCGACACAGAGAGCAAGAGTTGCAAGAAAGGAAATCCTGGATAACAGAAGAACAATTGGCATTACTACCTCAAATAGAGGTAAGTCTCATTAGACCTTTAATTTTCCCCATGTTTATTTTTATGTATCTCTTGACAATAAGCTATAATCTGACCAATTTATTTTCATTACACTGAAGGAGTTACAAGGATTTTCAAGCCAACAAAGCCATCACTTGTACCAACTTCGAGTATAATTTCATTACAATCAATAGAAATCACAAATTTAGGAGGAATTACCTAAAAAAACCTTTCTCACAATTAGCTTCCTTATTTATCTGTTCATTTTACTTATGTCTGCAGGCCCCCATTCTGAGACGCAAAGATCACCTAGCACTGTAATTTTGACTGGTTCTGGAAACGGCCCGCACCCTGCGATTAATAGCATAGGTAGGTCAAAACGGGAGTGTATTTTTTTGGTATCGCTTTGTATTAGGGATCATAAAGAAGTAGCTAAGACTAATCATTAGGGAGACCGCGTAGTTACAAGTTACTACTATCACATTTAATGTCATCTTTGTAGGTAGAATTGGTAACCTAAAAGGATCTGAACGGAGTACCAACATTTCAGCCAGGAAACGAAAGACTCTTGGATCACCTCCATCGGTGAATTCAAAGAGAAGACAAACGAAAGGTAACAACGGTTATTACTAATTTAGCGTATAGTTATTCTATTCTGTTATTCAGTCAAGTGAGATTAATTTTACTCTGGCAAATATTAACAGCAAGTCAAGGTCACAACATGACATGACAATCAAATCCGACTCTTCCAAGACTGTTTCTAACAGATGAAAATCCTGAAGGTATTTTTATCCTCTGTTATAATTTTAGTAATATTATGACTCACTAAATGTAAATAGTAATATATAATCATAGTTATTATTCTGCTCGTCTGCTCTAGACTTCCGTTTATATGTTCATCGTTTTAATTTTCAGCTATGCAAAGTTCATTACAGCAAGGCAAAACAAATGTATTCGTTCCTCCACCAAGGTTCATCGTGGAGGACCATCCTGAAGGTAAAATGTATTTTCTATTTATATACATGAAACAGAAAATTATATTCATTGATCATATGTTTTGACTATCGCGTACAAATTGTCACGCAGCTTACAATAATCGATATGAAATGGACAGTGAGTCTGAAAGTGAAAATGAAGATGACGAGAATCAAACTTACACTAACTATCCAAATGGAGAGTCTTTGATAAACCCATCACCACAACATATCGCAGAACAAACAAATCATACAGTTACATCGCCTATTGTCAGCGGGATACAGAAAAAACGGTAATCACGTTGTTCTCAAATTTAAATATTTAATTCTTATTGTAACAATATATTTATTTTAAATAAATGAGTTCTCATTTAATATCAAATAAATAGTTTGATACATTTTATAAATTAATATTCAAGCTTATTAAAATATATCATAATCTCTTACAATAGTTAAAGAAACTGCTAAGCCTATATAAATAGATTCAAATATAATATTGTGACCGTTAATGAGGATATCTTCTTAAACAGGTTATTACGACGACGGAGATCCACTTTGGAATTGTAAACATTGTCAAGCATATATGTGGTATGGTGAAAGAATTGGAAAACGCCGTCGTAGTAAAAATCATGTCTTCACAATGTGCTGTAAAAGTGGTAAAGTTGTGCTTCCACGGCTCGCGAATCCTCCAATGGAGTTAATGACTTTGTTATGCAAGGGAGACGAGTTAAGCAAACATTTTCGAGAGTTCATACGAGCTTACAATATGATGTTCTCTTTCACATCTCTTGGGGGCAAGATTGATCATTCTATTAACAATGGTCGTGGA
>CAKOAT010068489.1:51907-109668 GCA_932364175.1 Eruca vesicaria subsp. sativa | reverse complement strand
ACCAGTTCAACGCAGATTCGGAATAAGAACCTTCTTGCTTTCAAATCTCTCTTATTTTCGTTTTTATTCTAAGTTATCGTTTTCTTATTTTCGTTGTGCGGTTCTCGCAGATAGCCGGTTCCTCTGGAAACTTAGGGTTTTCCCGAAGTTTCCTTATTTACGATTTATTTGACAGTAGGGTGAAATCGACTCCCACAGTGCTTATCAATCATATTGAAGCTCAAGAATCCTACAGAGGCTGGTTTAAATTTGATAGGAGACTTTTGGAGGTGGAAGGTGTTAGAGATAATGTGATCAATGCGTGGGATTTTGGAGGTTCTTTTAACAATGGATTACTCTTATAACGTCTCAAAGCATGTAGGAAGTCTCTCAGCAACCTGAAGAAGCAGGTCAATCTCAATGCCCGAGATAGAATTACACAAGCAGAATATGCTTTGGAACATGAGCAATCATCAAACTGCCCTTCTGTTTCACAAATTAACTTTCTGAAAAGAGAGTTGGTAAAAGCATACAAAGACGAAGAAACATATTGGTGGCAGAAGAGCAAAGACAAATGGCTTAATTGTGGTGACAAGAACACTCGATTTTTCCATAATTCTGTTAAAGCATCCAGGGCTAGAAATGTTATTGAGAAGCTAGCTAACACATATGGAGTGGATGTGTTCTCAGAAGAAGCCAAGGGAGAAGTTGCGGTGGAATTCTATTCAAACTTGTTCAAATCATCTAACCCTCCACCGTCTAGTACATGGTTTCAAGGTATGACACCTCGAGTGACAACACACATGAATGACCACCTTACGAAACCTGTTTCAGCTCTAGAGGTGAAGGAAGCAGTGTTCTCCATAAATCCAACAAAGGCACCTGGGCCTGATGGAATGTCGGCTTTGTTCTTTCAAAAGTTTTGGCCACTGAGCTACTTGTTACGAGTATGGAAGGAACATCGCTGGGATAAGGACGTAGCGAGAGTGTTCCCTTGGACCTTGTGGTATCTATGGAAAAATAGAAATTCCCTTATGTTTGAAGGAATTATATATGAGGGGGAACAAGTTTGTGAGAAAGCAAGAGAGGAAGCGGAGTTATGGTATTTAGCTCAAGATTTGGAGAATGGAGAAGACGGAGGAAACAATGTGGGAATGGGTAGAAGGGATAATGTATGGAAAGCTCCACCTTGGAGCTTTGTCAAATGTAATATTGGAGTGGCTTGGTCAAAAAAGACAAAGATAGCTGGAGCTTCTTGGGTCTTAAGGAATTATCGTGGAGTGGTGTTACTCCATAGCCATTGTTCCTTTGGATCAGTGGGGTCAAAGGATGAGGCGGTTTTTTTAAGTACAGAGTGGGCTATGGAAAGTATGGTTAGTCATAGATGTTTGAAGGTTCACTTTGGATTTGAAGGAAATTTTTGGTGACTGCCATTAATAGGCCAAGGGCATGGCCTTCTTTCAAGTTTAAAGTGAGAGAAATCAGACTAATACTTGGGAATTTTTTGGAATGGAAAGTATGTTGTGAAGCGTTTGAAACAAATATGGGAGCTCGACTTATTGCGCAAAGTGCGGTGAAAGATAGATGGTTTCAGTCTTATATTGCTCATGGTCAACCCCGATGGCTTTCAAACGTTTTTGATAGGGAGGCCCTTCGTTTGTAATGTTGCCTCTCCTTCACCTTTTGAATGTATGTAAGATATCGACACTGTACAATGTACTAGCCGTTGGCTTTCAAGGAAATATTCAGAAGGAAAAAAAAAATATATATATATATATATATATTTAGAATAAAAAATATTATAGATGAATTCAAAGAAATAGATGCAGTCCAATATATCCACGTGATAACTAAATTTACTGTTGACCCCAAAAGGTCAAACCGACTAGATAAAATATATCTAAAATCATATGTCTAATTAAAACAATATAATATTATTAATATAAATTAAACATTTAAATTATATATTATTTTAAAAGTAAAAGTAAAATCAATCAGTTATTATAATCTATTTATTTATAAATATTTATATATGTGCATGAGCATGAGAGAATCGTCTACTATTTAAATAATTTTGGTTCGGTTCAAGTTGTAACTAAACCCAAAAATACCAAACTCTTAAACTTCTTTCGTTTATTTTTGTATAACGGATTGGATAAAGTTTTGTTTTTTACGGTTTTCGGGATTTTGGTTTGGAGTAAAAACGCTTCTTCAATAAGAGTGAGTGGTCTAGTGGATCATAGATTGTGATTTGTGACCAGTGGTGGAGCCAGACTGTGTAAGGGTGGGGCATATGCCCCTATGCTTTTTCACAATTTTAAGCAAAACCTTGAAGAATTTCAGTTATGTCTCCTTTGATTTGAATATATTTATCCTTAATTCTTTGAACAATATCAAATTGCCCCCTATGAAACTCTTCTCTGCATCCGCCACTGATTGTGACTAGCTATTTTTGGTGAAAAGATGGTCGCGAGTCAAGTTTTTTTTCGCTCAGCAGTCCTTATGGCTGAAGCTCCTTTTCTGCTTTTTGTTTTGGAAGTCAAGATTCTCGGGTGCTGCATTTTGATTCGTCAGCATGTATTCTTCTCGGCTAGTTATACCCATTTTTAGCATCCGGCTGATTTCGCTTTTTCTAAACTCCTTCGTCTTCATTGCAGCACCAAAAATGTCTGTTATTCTCGATTTTTAGTTACAAGATTTATTAGCCCGACTTTGGATTCTAATTTTCTTTCTATTGGGATTATGTTACGATTTTCTGCCAGTTTTTGTATTCGACAAGTTTAAATTAATATTATCTTGACCAAAACATTAATATTATCTTGATGAAAGAAATATATTAATGATTTAACGAATGCTGAAATGATACATACTGCGTGTGCTTCAATCATTCAACAATTATTTTCCAAAAGGATGAAGTTAAGATAGAAAAAAGCACGTCTAGGTGTCTGTCTGAAAAGATATTAACACTCTTAACTAATAATAATAAGGCCGTGCACAATTTTTACAAGACATAATAGAAGATATCTAACGTTCTCCTAGAAAACGGTTCACAACACCAACATTTTTCTCAGACACTGTTCTGAGAAATGACTTGTCCAAATCGAAGAAAGAGCTCAGCATCTGAGGCACTCATGGAAGAGCAGTTGACACTGTGAGGAGTCTTGAGATTTGCATACTCATCGACGTAGCACGAAGCGGTCAGCGTTGTTGAAGTGGCTGCTGCCGCGGCTGGTGGTTGTTCCGACAACATGAAACTGCCGAGGACACGAACCACCTGATGCATTGTAGGTCGATCGCTTGGCTGTTTTTTGGTGCACAGTAGTGCAAGCTGGAAAGCCTTCTTCACCACCGCGAGATCCTTACAAGTCGATGTGATATCTGGATCTGCCATTTCCATCACTGCATTGTTCACTGTCTTGGACATTATCTGTAAATGAAAACAGAATCACGAACCAAACTGAACAAAACTAGAAGGACAAGAAAGGAAGGGGACAAACCAGATGGTGGAGGTTGGACTCATCGTCAACGGCTTTCCTTCTGGTTAACAACTCGAGCAGCACTATTCCATAGCTGTAGACATCGGATTTCTCGGTGAGACGTGAAGTGCGTGCATATTCGGGGTCTATGTAACCAATTGTGCCCATGATGTAAGTTGAAGTATGTGTCTTTGAGACACACAAGCTCTTCGCAATTCCGAAATCTGTCAAACGAGCCTCTAAGTCTTTGTCCAAAAGAATATTGGAAGACTTCACGTCTCTGTGTATGATCCTTGGACTACAGTCATGGTGTAGATACGCTAGTCCTTGTGCAGCACCATATGCTATCTTAAGCCGTGTGTCCCAATCAAGAGTCTTCTTCTTCGTGGGGCCTTTGGAAAACAACACAATACATGCATCTCAAATTAGTGTATTTGGAATCAAATAAGTTTATATTATGGAGACCTACCGTGAAGAAGATCCCATAGGCTGCCATTGTCCATGTAGTCATAGAAGAGAAGACTTCCCAAGGGAGAAAGGGAATAGGCTTGTAGGCTTACAAGATTTCTATGTTTGATACTACTAAGCATCTCAAGCTCAGTCTCAAACTGTTTCATTGACTGTGGGTTGTGAGAGTAAAGACGCTTAATCGCAACCGGTTTGCAGTTCTTTAAAACGCATTTGTATACAGTGCTCGATGCTCCGTGCCCAATGATGTACTTCTCACTGAGATTTTCTGTCATTCGCATGATATCCTCGTAAACGTGGAGTGCCATGTTCATATGAAGGATGACCAGCTTCGGGTGAGAATAGGCTACTGATGGGACCAAGAAACTAAAGGATCAGCTAGTGGACTACAACATTAGAAGAAAGGAAAATGGATTTGGTAAGTAAAACCTGGTTTGTCAAGTGATCCATCCAGAAACGGAGGAGGATTGTGCGGCCGGCAAGCTGCTATAAGGACCATAAGAAGGATGAGAAATCCCCCAATAGCTATCCCAAGAATAGCTGCTCTAGAGATTGACACTGTGCAAAACGAATGAAGGGTTGTTGAGAAACATTACATTTTGCTGATGGAAGTTTTCAGGAGAGAGATAAACTACCTCGTACTGTTGGACGAGAAACATGACAGGGCGAGGTTAGCCAACTACCACAAAGGCCAGGATTGCCAATGAAGCTTTAGAAAAAAAACAATGAGAGATTAGTATTAGCCAACAAAAACAAAATACACGCTAACTACCATACCTGTCTGGAGAAAATCTTGAGAAGTTATTGCTGCTAGGAATATCACCAACTAGGTTGTTGTAAGAAACATTCCTACATAAGTTAGTAGAGAGTGCAGGGTTAAAGTTCTTAGCACAAGTTTCATATAGAGACGCAAAAAAAAAAGAGTGGAAATGGAGTCTACTTACAATACAGTAAGACTGATACAGTTGGCTAATGAACCAACATTACCGGTTAAGTTATTATTTTCCAGTCTCCTGCAATTTTAAGGAATTATAACGTTAGATAGATCACACATTGGTTTTGTCCTGATTTATATCTTCATAATACTGGAACGCAATAACCCTGAAGATATGTAATACTGAGAAAGATACTGCGGAACTAATTTTCTACCACACAAAATGATTCTCAACAACGTAGAAGTAGTTAGAGGAAGATTTCTTACAACAAATACATATTCTGCAGTTGGTTAAGCTCTTCGGGAACTGGGCCTGATATATCATTATTTGAAAGATCTCTGGAACCAAAAAGAAAAAGACGATAGATTCAGAGCAGGAATGTGAAATGTAAAAGAACTCTAACAAAGCAAATAGAATATAGTTCTTACATCTCCATGATGCTTCTTAAATTTCCGAAGTCGGCAGGAACTACACCCGTTATATGGTTTCTGCTCAAGTTCCTATAACAAGAAAGCCACATCTCATAAACCATTCCTCTTTGACTCACACGAAACAAGAAAGGGGAGGTGCCATCGATGCTCACATTTTGAGAAGATGCTCTAAATCACCCAGGGAGGGAGGAATGATACCATTTATCTTGTTGTTGGAAAGATCCCTTTACAAAAGAGGTCACAGAGATATATAAAATACCCATAGATAAGTACTTTGCAGAAAAACAAATACAAAATGCTTACAGTGTATCTAAATTGCCGATACGAGATAGCTCTACTGGAATTCGACCTCCGATATTGTTGTTGGAGAGATTACTGGTTGAACCGATAAAATGCAGTAGTTCATGGCATTAATATCCCCTCCAAAGAAAAAATAGCACTAGTTTAAAAATTTTAAGCATCAATTCTTACAGGTACGTCATGCTCTCAAGCTTTTGAAACGCTCGGGGTATGGTTCCGTTGAACTTGTTCCCATGAACATTCCTGCAGTTACAATAGTGAAATATACAAAACCATAGGGAAGCAAAAAATCTTAAACACTAGAGTGTGAAGTTTTAATTTTTAAAAGAAACACTTACAAGCTGTTTAAATTTGTACATGAGCTCAGATGATCAGGTATAAGTCCTTCCAGGTCATTGTTAGCCACATTCCTAAATGTCAATAGTTCACATCAATATTCAAACATAAAAACAGGTCAAGCAAAGGAAGTCGTTACTTACAGATCAAACAAGTCAGTAAGCTTTCCAAGCTCTGGTGGTATATGACCTGTAAGACGATTATCGTTGAGCTCCCTGCAAAATATTGTACAAATTATGATGATGAAACAAAAGGTCATAGTAGTTGTATGGCGAAACACAGGTGAAGAAATGGTTGTTCGTACAAGTAATGGAGTTTTGACATGTTTCCAAGCTCAGGTGGAATTGAACCAGTTAGCTTGTTACTGTGCAAGTACCTGTAGATAAAAGCCAAAATGGTAATCACTACAACTATAAACTAAACTCTAAAGAGTCATCAGACTTTCATATAGTAGTGAAAAGACTTCTGCTTTGTAAATCCAAAGGTTAATTTTCCATTTGGATTTTCCACAAGGTATATAATGAAGAGACTATGAAGGTAAAGAATTACAATTTCTCTGTGAAAGTCAAATTTCCCAGAATGGGAGGGATAGGCCCACTCAGCACGTTGCCACTTAGATCTCTGTATAAGAAAAAATGAAACCACATAAGACAAGAGAAATGTTGAAATTATCTTTCTTGATTAGAAGAAAATAACTTACAACACTGCAAGAGCTTGCATGAGACCAATCACTGATGGTATCTTCCCAGAAAGCTGGTTGCCTTGCAATGATCTAAGAAGATAAACCAAACTTCTTGTAAGCGAGCGCATATGAGACAATATGAACAGAGCAAAAAAAGAGGACTAACAATGTGGCTACTTGAAGGAAACCAATGTCGAAAGGAATCTCGCCAGTTAGCTGATTATAGGACAAGTCCCTGAGTTAAAAAATAACCAAACTAGTTAAGCAACTTTACAAAGTGACTAAACTACAATAAGGATGTATAGAAGCAGAGACAGGCACATACAAAACCTGGAAGGCAGTGCAGTTTCCTATCGTCTCAGGGATACTACCCGTCAAGCTGTTGTTCCTCACGTCACTGATTGTAAAAATAAAAATAAGAAAACATAGTCAGATTCATTCATATTGAAAAAGTGAACTAAACATACTATTGAGATGAGAAGAAGAGATCCATTGACTTACAAATACCATAGACCTGTAAGCTGACACAAATCTGGAGAAAGGTTACCCACTAAATTGTTTCCGCGCAATCCGCTGATCGTCATATAACAAGGGTCATCACAAGGTAAGAAGAGACATGGAAAGAGTCAAGCTTCAAAGCATGGACACTTACAGATATTGAAGAACTTCATTCCAATAAATAAGTCTTGGTATCTCCCCGCTGAGTTTATTCTGTGCCAGGTCCCTGGAATTTGTCACAGACGACTGAAACTTCAGACTCTGGTAATATATGTAGCTAAAAATATAAAAATATCAGAAGAAAGTTTCTTTAAGAAACTTACAGAATTTTCAGATTTGGAATCTGCGAAAGCGTTGAAGGAATTGGTCCTATCAATTGGTTATTCTTGAGGATCCTGGTAAAAATGGTAAAAATTTATATTCCACATGTACTTATATATGTGCAAGATAACTACAAGAAACTTACAGCTGCTCAAGTTGCTTCAACTTGGAAATCGAAAACGGTATGTCACCACTTAATTCATTAAAAGACAAGTCCCTGAATGAAGAAACAAGAACACACTTCAACCACTTAAAATTTCCAAACACACAAATTAGTTTTCATTAATTAAGTGCTTACAAATTTTGCAGAGAAGAACAGTCACCAATCTCATCAGGAATTTGCCCAGACAAACGATTACCTCGGAGATCACTGCGTCATAATAAAAAAAAAAAAAAAACAAAACAAAACACAACAATAACCACCACGAAGTCACAACAAAACAAAAAAAGTATAAACTTTAACTCCGGCTACAGTGATTGCTTAAATAGTTACATGGATAAGAGGCTCTTAAGATCTCCAATAGTAGGTGAGATTTCTCCATCAAGATTCAAATCTGACAAATTACTAAACAACATATAGAGGCACAAAACAAATTAGAACTTTTCCGCGAGAAAATCAAACCTAACACTAAAGAAAAAGGATGACACTTACAGAGCAACAACATTGAAGGTGACATTATCACAAGTCACACCTCTCCAGACACAATAGTCCGAAGAAGGTGAACCTGTCCAGTCATAGAGCACATTGTTCACATCTTTGAAGGACTTCTTAATCTCCAGCAATGTTGCTCCTTTTTTTAATTAGGATATTTTATTAACACACGCACATAAACAAAAACAAAAAAAACATTTGTCAGCGTTTGAGAAAAAAAAAGTACTTAAAAAATTCAACTTCCAAGAAGATTCAAAACTCAAACCCTAATATATTCAGCGTCGCTAGAAAAGACCCAAGAAGTCAACAAAAGAAAAAAAGAAAGTGGCAAGTACCCAGATCTTCATTTACACTTCAAAGTCAAACATGCACTTACCATTGTCTGAATTTACGGTAGTCCCAAAGCTCAAACAGATGAGAAATCCGAGAAGGACGACTTCTCTAAGCAGGGCCATTTCAACATGCGTACAAGCTAAAACAACTGCGTATTTTTCTTAACCCCAAATATGCTAAGAAAAAGAAAACTCTAACTCTCCATGAAGAAGAAGAAGAAGATAGAGAAGAGAACCACATGTACCGACATTAGATTTTTTTTTATGATTCAGAAAGAGACTCTACCCAAATTGATGTTTTTTCTTTTTATTTCTATATAAAATTTAATTTTTTTTTTAACTTTCACTGAGGGAAAAGTCTTGATTTTTATCGTTACATCACATCCTTCTGGCTCGGTTTACAGTGTTTCATTGAGTGCTCAAGCGACAGGAACACAGACTGAGATAGAGATGGAGAGAGGAGAGAGAGAGGAAACACACATAAATGTGTGTTAAAGAGGGAAAATGTACAACTGTAGGGACTGTGTGGGAGAGACGAAGAGGAATTATTGGGAGGATAAAGTTAAAAACCCCATCATCTTTCCTTCTGCCAGAGTTCTGAAGCTTTGCAGAGGAGAGAGATAGAGAGAAAGAGACGTCCTTGCAGTAGTGCTTTCACATTTTCTCTCTCTTCTCTCTGAGGGTAAAACGGTCATCAATGAAGAACGTGGTCATGGGCCTCATGGCAGTGAATAAAGGAAGTCGCTTTCGATGCCAAACGTTTTGAGTGTTTGCCTCCTACCTCTCTCTCTCTCTGGCGGTTTCACAAGATGACCCATATCAATAAATAATAATGGGCAGTTCCGTAAATATCATTTTAATTTTGTGTCACCTCTTTTCCATTTACAATGTTTTCTCTTTTACATCATCAATTCAATTGCTATAACTAAAATTGGAGTTCGGGAAAGTGTCACAATTTTTCTTCTCTAACTATTATTTTGGTATCGTCTAGCTGCGGTTAATTCCATTTTCGGATCCGTTTTGTTTGCTTGGTGAAATCTCACCGAATTGTACAAAAAAATTGGTTTGATTTTGTTTGGTTTTAATTTTGGTTATCATGGTTTTAAAAATTTATACCAAAGTTTCCTAATTTGGTTAAATTTAGTTTGATTATTTTGGTTTGGATTTTGTTAGTTTGATTAGTTTGTTTCAGAAATTTTAAGATCAAATTAGTTTGGTTTAGAAAAAAAATTATTCTAAAAAAATCAACGAACTATTATCAAACCAAAAAGTAATTTTTAATTGTCAAATCGAATTTAACCTTTTAATTGAACGGAAAACCAAATCTTTAAGTTTTAATTCAGAAACTTCAGTTTGTTTATTGCCACATGGTTAATATAGTAAATGAGTCATTTTCTGCAAAACAACTGAATTCTTTTTGAAATTTAATTCACGAAATCTAAATTACGAGTCAACCCTCCAAATTTCAGTCAAACTGCGATATAACAATAATATGGCAAACATTTATTTTTTACTAGAAATAAAAAATACGTTGTTTTGATACTAATCTATTCTATTAAAATAGAATCACTTTTTATTTACTATAAATAAGTCTAGGTAGAACTATTTCAATAATTACTTAATATGAAATATTTGATTATTTACAATAATCAATCAAATATACACCAAACATACCTGATTTGAATTTTATTTAAGTTATAACAAAATCAGTTGAGAAAAAATCTAATAAAATCTCACTAAAAATTCAAATATGTTTTTATAAAATAACACAATATTAATTTCGTAATTAATAATATAATGTTATCATATTATTAATTAAAATTTTATTATAAAACAGAAATAAAAGTTCTATCATATTGTAATTTCCATATTATAGTCTATATTATATTAAAACAGAATAACTCTATGAATTAAATAAAAATAGAAAATTTGGTAAATTCAATTTTTTATTTTTATTTTTTCATTTAAATACTATAAAATACTTAATATGACATATTTGATTATTAACATTTATCAATAAAATATATACCAAATATGCTGAAAAATAGATTTAAATTTTATTTTTAGTTATACAAAAATCAGTTGAGAAAAAAATATAACAAAATCTTACTAAAAGTTCAAATATATTTTTTTTACAAAATAACACAATAATTAATTTCGTAATTAATAATATAATAGTTTTATACATTAATAATAACTAAAATTTTACTATAAAATAAAAATTCAATCATATTTTAAAATTTCATATTATAGTTTATATTATATTAAAATAGAAGTACACAACGAATTAAAAAATGATAAATTTGGTAAATTAACTTTTTTATTTTATATTTATTTCACTTGAAATCAAACAGTTATTCACCGTTAAAAAGATTAACATACATAAACTATGTATATTTTTATACAAAAAAAATGTTAGCAAAGGTAAGTTTTTATATCTACAACTATATCTTATTTTTAACTTAATTTAAAACTCACAACTATATACTATCTAAAAATGAGTATATACATAATATATTAGTATATGACTAACTTTTAGTTCATGTATTAATTAAAAGTTATATGTCAGAAATTTTTCATAATTCATAAAATAATAATGAAAAATCTTATTAACTACAAATTTATTTTTTAATTAGAAAATAATATGTTGAGAAAATATATAAAATATAACCAACTTGTATAAAATATTGCATTAATTTAGTAACAAAAATTTCAAAGTCATGTAATCTTTCAAAATCAAATATATTTAGTACTTTTCAAAATATTTATTGATCAAAGATACAATTTTGAGAATAAGTATTTTAAACTTAAATTGAAAAAAATCAAATTATAAAAGATAAAATTATAGATGATCAAGTGTATTTTTTACATGGAAGAAAAAAAAAATACTATCTAAAAGAAAGTAGTGTAATATTTTGAAATATTAATATAATAAAAAAAATCAGAGAACTTAATACCATAATATCCCAAATATTTTTATATTGATAAAAATTACTAAAATAATATCATAGATGCTACTATATATAAAATTTATAAAATTAATATTGCTAAATTAGTTAAGCAAAATAATACATATATTTATAAATTTTGAAATATACTAAAATGATATATGTTAAAGTTAGATTTTAAACACAAAATGGAAATATCAATTAGCCTAACTAAATATTATTTTATAATAGATAAATAAAATCAAAAAAAATGTTTTGAATGCAACTTATAGAATTTTATTGAAAACATATTCTAAAGGAGATTATCTATTTGATCATTTCAAATTTTGAATTTGTTTTACTTACTCGAAAATATATTAGCACCTATAACAAACAAAAAAAACATTATATATTAATAATGTTGAATAAAAAATTACAAAATATTATATATTAATAATGTCGAATAAAACTTAATGAATAAAATTTTAAAATTACACAATATAACAAAAATTTAAATATATATACTAAAATGTTGAGGTTAATATTAAATATATATTTTAAAAATAAAAAATATACCCACACAAACGTGCGGATCAAGTCTCTAGTCATTAGATTAAAAATTGAACTCGATGGGATATGAACTTGCACCACAATCAGACATAACAAGCCACCAAACCAACTTCCATATCAAATATATTCGTTCGTCTATTAGACACAAGCACATATTTGCTTAGTATCAAAATGACGTATTTTTGAGTTATGTTAAAAAATAAATGGTCAACACGTCATTGATATATAGATGGTTTATATTGTGGTTTGACTTGAACATGGATAGTTGACATATGGATTTTCTATTTTGTATATTAAATTGCAAAAAAAAAAAACATCACATTGAGAATTTTTTTTGTAAACTCTTATTTTTGTTGATAAATAATTTAAATATTATTCAAACATGTCAATGAATCCACCTATGGTAAAAAGGTATTTTGGTGTATACAATTTATCAATACTACGATTAGTACACGTTTTACGGTCAATAATATAATTATTAGTTATTGGTTACAACTCGGTAGGTAACATATATTTATTTATGTACACATTTTGTTGTTTATTAATGTAATATTTAGTAACAAACAACGTAGTTTGGAGTTATGTTAAAAAAAAAAAAAAAGCAAATGGCCATCACAACATTGCTACATAAGTGATTTATATTGTGGTTTGATTAGAAAATAGAGAGTTAACCCGTGAATTTCAAATTTCGTGGATTAAATTGCAAAAAGGACACTTGAAATTTTTTTTGCAAAAGATTCTTATTGTTTTGGATACATAATTTAAATATTATTCAAATATATCAATGAATCCACCACCTATGATAAAAAGGTACTTTGGCGTATATAATTTATTAATACTACGGTAGTACACGTTGTAAGGTCATTATTATAACTAGTTGCATACTTTCTGCGCAAGCGCGGAGTCGAAATCATTATGTTTGCGTATATTTTTTCGATTTAGTGGTTTAGTGGATTCTTCTAATGACACCAAATAATAATGAAATGGAAAGAATGTAGTAAGAGTGTAAAGTGAAAATATTGTTTATCTAATGTGTTAAATGTTATTTATATGCGAAGTAAGGTTTATAGGAACAGTTAAGCTATAATATAGTTTTTAGTGTGTAAAAGTAGGTGTTTATTTTTTTTTTTCTGTAAATAGTTTTTATATCGTATGTCAAAACTTGATATAATTCTATATTTATAGAATTTATATTTGTATTAAACGATTTATTAATTTAAAAATAACCTTAATTAAGTTAATATTCATTGTTTAAGTTTCATTAGATAGGTTTTTATATATGGTTTTTTGTAAGTTTGGGTTTTGTTCATAAATGATGTGGCATTTTTATCTACGGCGTCATCGACTGTGGGAATCCATTCGCCGAAGTCTGGAGCGGTGGTGAGGAATGTTTTCAATGAAATTATAGTAGTTATTAAAATGTAAGAGAAATTACATATTCATTTAATAAATAACGAAAAAATACTTAAATTTTTTGGTTAATTTTATTTTATTTCACATACAATTTTTTGAAAATATATTAGGAATGAGTTAAATCTAATATATTAAAAGTGAAGTACATCTGGAAAATAATCCTGACTTCTTCTCTTTATTTACCATCCTCTGCCACTGCTTTCATTTAAAAAAATTTGGTTTCGTTAAGGCAAAGCCCATAACGTTTTTTCTTCAACAATTTAATGGGCTACATTTTGTTTTCACTAACCTAGAAGTGGACCTAATTAGCTTTCTAATAACCATCTCTACCCATCTCTAATCACAACGAAATCTTTTTAAAGGAAACCGGTTTGTCGGACTTCGAATAATCCATTGCCAAATTGACATATGAATACCCTACAAACTAAAAAAAGAATAACCTACAAAATAAAACTAAGAGTATGATATTGGAACTTTAATCTTATTTTTAAACCTTACTTTTTGTTTGACTAAAATACATTTCTGAGTATAAACCATTCGGTTAGCCCACTTAATTGATTAAATAAATTATTTTTTAACAATATTATTCATATTTATATAATTCAAAATATTTCTAACAAAGAAAACGAACTGGAAAAGATTTCGTGCAGATTCCCTTTCCCATCTAATATATCAAAACAATAAATATGATAATATCAAATCAAAAATATTAAGAAATCAAATCAATTTTCCAAATATTTTAGAATCTAAAGTAATTACCATAATTATCTCCTACATTTAATGTTTCGCATTTAAAAATGAATATAATATATTAGATACGACAATAATTCCAATCACTGAATTATAGGATTGGTTGCTTACAATAAGTTAATTCTATCGATAAATTCAAACTTTCCTAACTACAAAATCGAAAAACTTAATACGAAAATCTTTTAAAAATATTCTAAACATTGAGTATATTCCTTATCTACACTACTTGATCATCAAGATTTATAATTAACTAATATATTTTATTCTCATCAATATCTCACCTATATATATTTTGATACTTTGAGTTTTACGTTAAACAAAAACCTACGCATTGCATTCAAAACCCTTCATTTGGTGGAGAGACTCTTCATATGGTTCTAACCGATGAACATGTAAGTTTCAGAACGCAATCAATCATTATTTATGTGTTCCTTGCTATAAGTGACTTAAATTGAATTGTGCATAATTTGTAGGGTGATAAGATTCATGCTATGTGCAAAAAGAATGAGATTTTAAATGTTAAGAGAAAACTACCCTTGGAAAATGGTGTATTCTCACAACGTTCACCATTTCACAAGGCCAATATCGGCCAACAACCCATCCATACAAGATGTTCATCACTGAGAAAACTTTGATATCAAGTTCCGACTTAACTGATGATAGTATCTTCCTATCTCTTTCCAAATACGAAGACGTCATCAATGGGACCTTAAAAACCCACTTCCTTATTGGTAATACATACGACCGCCATATTGCATGTACTCTATGCAAGTGAGTATAAAAACTTATCAATTATTTGTTTATTGGCTATAAAATTAAAACATTACCACATACAAATTATATGATTAACAAAAATCTCTTTCAACCATTTAGATTTAAATAATTAATGTAATTCATCATTTACACTTTTGTTAATCACCATAGAATATAATATCTCTAATATCACAATTACATAACATATGATAAATATCAATACATTTAAAATCGAAAAAAAACACCCGCGCGGGCGCGCGGGTCAAGGTCTAGTGTTATTTATATGCGAAGTAAGGTTTATAGGAATAGTTAGGCTATAATATAGTTTCTAGTGTGTAAAAGTAGGTGTTTTTTTTGCTGTAAATAGTTTTTATATTGTAGGTCAAAACTTGATATAATTCTATATTTATAGTATTTATATTTGTATTAAACGATTTTTCAATTTGAAAATAACCTTAATTAAGTTAACATTCGTTGTTTAAGTTTCATTAGATAGATTTTTATATATGGTTTTTTGTAAGTTTGAGTTTTGTTCAAAAATGATGTGGCATTTTTATTTACGGCATCATCGACTGTGAGAATCCATTCGCCGGAGTCTGAAATCAGTGGTGAGGAATGTTTTCAATAAAATTATAGTCGTTATTAAAATGTAAGAGAAATTACATATGCATTAAATAAATAACGAAAATAATTAATTTTTGTTTTTATTTTATTTTATCTCACATACAAATGTTTTGAAAATATATATTCGGAAATATGTGCAATGGTTTCACTTTTTGAGCTCTTAATCTATATTATTCAAGCGTCATTAAGCTATCCACGTAGGTAACCGCGTGGGATTCACTTTTTTTTTGGTCGGTTTGTTTTTGGATTCATTTTTTATTATTTTTGGGTTGAACTATATATTATAATAGGATAGTTTTAAGGCTCTTTAAGCCATCCGCGTAGGCAACCGCGTGAGACTTGCTTTTTTTTATTGTTCGTTTTTGCATCCATTTATAACTATTTTTTGTTTGAACTCGTTAAGTTTTAAGATTTATCCAAATATTTTGATCTTTAAAATAATAAGCCATAAGAAAAAACATAAAAACCTTACAAACAAAAAGCCCATATGATAATAACCCAAATAAAAAAATCAAAAATAAATGATGGCTGCGTGGTTTGAACCCACGATCTTGCATGCTTAGTTAGACACCTTATACCACTTGGCTAAAGTGTATTTCATTGTTTGTAATCATCTTACCAAGACTATAACTTTAAAAAAAATACCTACGGGACCCAAAAAATTGCTGACGTGGTGCGTTGTGGAGCCTAGAAAGTCTACTATTATAATATAGATTGTTAGTTATTTGGTTACATTTCCATAGGTAATATATATTTACTTATGTACACATTTTGTTGTTGCTATATTTACAATGCTTCTTTAATTAAGTTTCCATCTTAAGAAAATCAAAGTATATCTATATGTATTGTTAATAATTGTTTTATAAATAGTTATGTGAGCATTCAGGTGATAGTTAATGTTTAAGAAAAAACAAGAGAAAATTTTCAAACATAACAAAATATTTAATGCATTGTCCCTCTGTCATAAATCTCTTTTTAATCCATTTTAGATTTAGATATCTTTGGTCAACTTTAAAAAAAAAAATTAAATTATTTAACAGTCAGAAAATATAAACAATTATACAAAATATATAGAAACAAATCACAAATCTATCTATGAACCAATACAGATGTATGCTTGAGTTATCTACCAAAACACTATATCCCTACCGCATTCGAATTACACAGGCTACCGTGTTATCTACATTCTACGGCAACATTCGAAATCTCAGAAATGAAGCATAACTTCAATCACAGAGTTGTGAAATCAGATAGAAAACATTTGTATATTTGATGCATTGACAACAAGTGCAGATGGAGTTTTCGTGCTGAGAGGTTATCAGAATCCGCATATTTCATCATAAAAAATGTGGCAGATCATATATGTGTTGCATCAAGTATGAATAAAGGTGGTCAGACAGCTTATGCAAAACTATTGGCAGTATAATAATGCATAGGTAGGATGTGTGAATGAAGGTCCCAAAATTAATGATGTCATACAAATCATGAGAATGGATCATGAATGCAAGATATCTAAATCCTTAGTATGGATGCTCGTGAGTTTGCAATTAATTTGGTTAGAGATATTCTAGATAAGAGTTTTGAGAAAATTCTGAAATATTTGCACATGCTGAGAGAAGCTAATCCAGAACACATATGTCTTATGAAACTGATGTAGATGGTAAATTTCAATTTCTATTCGTTTCGTTTGGAGAATCAGTACAAGGTTTTCATACAGTCATTCGAAAAGGTTTTGTTGTTGATGGGACATTTTTGAAGAGTAAATACAAAGGGATATTACTTGCTGCGACAACTTTAGATGAAAACTCTAATTTGTATCCTATTTCATTTGGGGTTGTGAACTTAGAAAATGATCGTTCATGAGATTGTTTTAAAAGACAACTAAAAGTTGTTGTTGCAGGCGAGTGTTCTCTAGCCTTTTTGTTAGACAAAAATAGCTCGTTTTGTAGGGCAGTTGAGAACGTGTATCATGGAATTTGCATTTACTATTTGTTGAATAATATGGGTACAAATTACGGAGGAAAGAGAGTGATTGGATTGGTTGCAAAAGATTCTAAAGCTTGTAAAGTCGTCGATTTTCGGAAATGATTCCAACTTGTATGCAATATTAGTCCAGCTATTGGAAAACATCTAACATATTCATATTTTATATAGTAGGCTCGCTGTCAGCTTCCAGGCTTCAAGTACGATATCCGAACAATAAACCCAGTTGAATCAATAAACTTTGCTTTGCGCTCACCAAGAGAGTTAACAATCGTTCCTTTGTTAGATAACATCAAAGAAATGCTGACCCGTTGGTTCTTCCAACGTCAAACATGAAGCAGAAAGCATACACAACCATTAACTATTGTCATCGAGAAGAAGATAGATAGGCGATAAACAAGGGCAAAATGTTTATAGTCCAACTAGTTAACGAGAATCGTTTTTTGTTCATGGAGGTACAATCAACTGCATGGTTGATTTGAATAAAAGAACTTTCTCTTGTGAGAAATACGACCTGCTAAGAATTCCATGTAGACATGCCATTAAGGCTAGTTTAACAGTTCGGCGAGACGCACACTCGCTAACGGATGACATGTACACTACTTCCTCTTGGAAAACATTTTATCATGAAACCATCAATCCAATAGGTGCTCATGAGGATAGTTGTGTTGTTCAAGATGATGTTGGAAATTGTAATGTGCTACTTCTTGAAACCAGAAGAGGACCAAGAAGGAGAAGAAAACGCAGATACGGGACAGTTGAAGACAATATCCGTTCATCGCAAGGACTCAAGAGAAAAAGTAACGCAGATGTAGTCATTGTGGCAAAGTGAATCATAATAGGGCTACATGTGACATAGCTATTTAGCCATCTCGTCATTTTTTTGTTTTTCATTATGGTGTTTGGTACTGCAATTGATACTTTCTATCACTCTGCAATCATTACTGGTTTTAGACAATCGTTACTGGTTTTAGACATGTTGACAATCTTACTGGTTTAGACTTGTTGACACTCGCTACCGGCTTTAGACAACTGTTACTTGTTTAGCTTCAAAAACAAAGAAAAGCACAATAAGCAATCGATCACTAGACTTTTCTCAGATAATAATAGAAGTCTATATCCCTATGATTTCTCTTACAACTACCATAGCCAATGTTGCAATCTTTAGCTTATGTTTTATCTCCTTTTCAACTCTAGCAATCTCCAAGTTCATCTTCTCTTTCAGCTTCTGTGACATCTCATGTTCAACTCTAGCAATCTCAGACTTCACATTTTCCGTAACCATTTCTTCAAATTTCGTAAGCCTTTGAGAAATCCTCTCATGTTTCGCAAATACTGTATCTCGTCAAGCAAAGCTTCATCAATCCATTTAAATAGATGATTCTCAGATTCTCTCTACCACAAACGAAAACAAATTCAATCAATATTCAATTTTAACTGTAAATATAAGCAATATAGTATATTTAATCTGCAAAACGAAGTTGGAATATATATTGAATTTTGTAACTTACATATCTTGCAATTTTGCATTGGTAGAATCTTTGAAACAGATTCTCTGCCGTTGATTAACCAAAAGTGGTTATGCGCTCTCTACACCAACATCTTGTAGCCACACCATGAGTTGAGATTCGAAGAAAACGAGAAGAAGAAATTGATGAACTGTTCATTTTTATTTCGTTTCTAGATACACAGAGAAAGAATCCTAATCTCCTTTTCTCTCATCTTTGATTTCTTAAGTTTCGACAAATGATAAGCAAATCACGTGTTTGGGGATGTGTGGATCTGGGTTACGGGTCGGATTTTAAATTTTTTTGGGTGAGTCCTAATAGGTATAAACTATAAATGGTTATACTCTAAAACACTAAAATCCAATTGTTAAATACTACACTCTAAAACACTAAAGTCGACTTTTTACAAGTATAAAAAGAAAAAATGCAGAAACACTAATTTGTATTAGTCAAAATCTAAACTATAACTTCAATAAAATCGACTTGCTACATACTAAATGGGAACTTGTTAAACAAAAAAAAAATTATTATTCACTCTTTATGTGATTTAGGGAATATGGTTTGTACAATATATTAATTAGGGTTTAAGGTTTGAACTCATACATTAGAATGTAAAATAGTTGTGAACCAAATAATCAAGAACTCAAAACACCTTGAACCCAAAATAATAGAACAGCTCCATAACAATAACAATAGTTTATGAATTAAAATGACATTGTACATCTTAAAAAGAAATATGAAATCTAAAGAGAAATCTAACTTCTTAAATCCAATATATCAACATATATCAAAAACAACAATCATGAACTCAAACGATTTCTAGTGCTATCTCTAAGGCACACTTAGGAGCCTTATATGTAGACATTCGATACTGCAAGACCTCATCATTTGTTGCTTCCCATAGATTAAACGCTATCTTATGTTGGGCTTCTTAGATGGTCTCGTCGTACAGTGTTGGGGTCAAAATCGGTTACAACGAAATCAACGACAAAAAGTCTCTAGAGATGCGAAGTTACGAAAAACTTGTATCAAAGCAAAAAACAATTAAAAAGATCTCATACGATTCAAAAGAGAGGAAGTACGTGTCAAAAGTGTCTTTCATTCCTCAAGCAAGTATTTCCAAACTCAAAGATCAAACCATCGAAACACGGATAATCGTAACGAGAAATTGGATATGCAACGTCCAACTCGCCACCGGTTGGGTTGACCGCACCGTCCAACTCGACCGGTGGCGAGTAAGATGCAACGTCCAACTCGCCACCGATCGAGTTGGACCACGCCGTCCAACTCGCTCGGTGGCGAGTAGAACGCAATGTCCAATCTCGCCACCGGGCGAGTAGAACCACGCAGTCCAACTCGTTTGGTGGTGAGTATGACCCATCTAACTCGCTCGGCGGCGAGTAGAATGCAATGTCCAATCTCGCCACCGGTACAACTCACCCGGTGGCGAGTAGGACGCAACGTCCAACTCACCTTGTCGCGAGTAGAACGCAATGTCCAACTCACCACATGGCGAGGTTGACCGCACTGTCCAACTCGCCCGGTGGCAAGTAGGACACTATATTCAAAAACCCTTGGCTCAATCATACTTCAAACCAAAGTCGGACTATCTCTCGTTTCATCTCGATTGGAGTTACTATTGGAACTTTACGAAAAAAACGGAAAATACTTGTTTTTTCGTATGAGTTCAAGTTGATCATGTAAACCGGAAACAGTTAGCATAACACCAAGGCTGCCTCGACTATACGAGTAATTTGAACTATTTTATACAATGACGTCGAATCAATGATGATTTCTTTAAGAATTGTAAAAAATGTTTAAAATTGTAAATTAGTCTAAAACGTTCTAAAACATGGTAAAAGCCCACTTACCATTTTAGACGAAGTCAAGCCCCAAGATATCATGACGGTTAACTTATTTTTCAGAGTAGGAGATAAATGTCAACTTTGGAAGATAAATGTAAGTTTTCAAAAGGATAATCATGAAGATCATAAAAAATGGAAGATTTCCGAGTAAGAGATAAACTTGACTCGGAGCAAAAAAGGAATGTTTAAACCGCCTAGAAGAGGAGTATATAAGAGGAGGTCGAGTCAAGAAGCAAGAGGAACAGTTTTACACACAGAAAAACTTAGCACTTAGAGCAATAGGTAACTTTCCGTTTTTGTTATCGAGCTGCGACTCAATTGGGTTTTTGCAGTCCTAAGTTGTTAGATCTAGGGAATTCGCCAACAGCTCTTGCAGCCGAGGCTCTTACCATGTTGTAACAAGCTTACGTAGATTCAGAATAAAATTTCTTTTGCTCTATTTTCGATTCCTATATTTTTCGTCTGTTTATTTCGTGTTTCTGATTCTTTGGCATGTTGTTTAGCAGATATCCGAGACCTCTGGAAAATTAGGGTTTTTCTAACTTTCTTAATTTAAATCGACAATGTGAATTTTGGTTCCCACAGTTTGACGCTAGAAGGAGGGGGGAGGGGGGTTCAGATCAGTTTAACTCTCAGCCGCAAACGCCCAATCAAACATGGTAGTAGACGACAAACAAACTCGTGTCAATGATGATATCCACTACAACATTGCCAGTACTCTAGTAGCGAACATATCTGTGGTTAATGCCAACACTAACACCGCAGTGTTCCAAGAGATGTTCACCACCTTCCAAAAAATCAGAGGAACAAGAAAAGCTCATAGGCTCTCTCGCTAAACAGGTCAAAACCCTAACCACGAGAACTAGTTTCGTCCTTCCTCGCGGAGCTAGAAAGCTTCGCGGAACAAGACCCAACTTCACAAATCCCTTGGACAGAACCGTGAACGCACAAAGGAACTCAATGGAGAAATGACGCTAACCCTAATGCGGCGGAAAAGGACTTGGAAAACCTTCCTTCTCAAGATCAGGAAGTCAAGAACGAAGGCATTGAACGGATCAATCTGGATCCTAGCGATCACTCTGATCCTTCAGAGGAGGACGCTGACATCCACCCAAGGAGAAGAAAGAGTCACACTCGGTTGCATGACTTTTCGTTTGATAATTCGATTACCGAAGAAGAAGAAGACATCTTCTGTGCGGAACAAGAGGAGCTGGCTAAGGAACAAGTTCGGATCATTCGCAGCAAACACCGATGGAGTCAGAAAGCTGCTAATCACGATCCTGAGATTCGCGATCTACGCGATTATGTCACGAAACGCAAAAGTAAGAGCGCTGAAGTCTCAAATTCATCACACTACTAGGGCCGCACCCAAAATTGATCGCTTGCTTGATGAAGCTAAAAAAACGCCCTTCAAGGCTCGCATCTCCGGAACCACGGTGTCTGATCTTGGAAAGATAAGGTGCCAAAATACGACGGCACCTCCGATCCCAAAGCACACTTACAAGCTTTTCAGATCACAATGGGAAGAGACTCCAACTATGACAAGAATACTTTCTGCGATTTCCACCAGACCTGGAGCCATTCGTCCATCAACTGCAAAGTTCTAGGGACAAGCCTGCCGCAAAGCTGCTTGCAGGGGAACTCTCAGAAGTGTTCAGCGTGAAAGACCTGCTCCATGATATTAATTGTCCTCCTAAAACTGACAAACCTCTGCATCCGGAAAATTCTCCTGAAAGAAATTAGTCGGGCGAAAAACGCGGAAGGAGACAAGATGAGAGAGGAAACGAGAATAATCGCCGTAGAGTTAATATGATCATCAAAGGTCGCAGTTCTGAAATGATACGATCTTATCCATTAAATCCTACCAGCGGAAACACTAACTCATGCAACGGCTGAAACTTCCGAGCCGAACACCTTGACCCAACCAGAGAAGAAAAATCTGGAAGAGGACGTCGATCCAGCAACTAAGGTAATCGACGTCGACGCAACAGCCGAGTAAACACACTCGCACAACAAACGGAACTACGAGATGTCTTGATCCTAAAACGGGTAAGTAGGAAGCTCGTCGAAAGACGAGTTCAGCTATCCCCCTCTTCAAAAGGGGGGGGGGGGTTGGGTGCATATACGAGTACAAATACTCATATATTCTCACAATCTAAAATATTCGCTTGGTACTCAATATTTTTGAAACATTTTCAATATAGACATAGTTAAATATTTTGAAAATTTTCTTTCGGAAATCATCCATATACAAGCAAAAAGTTTATCATGTAAACCCAGGAACAGAAAACCCATGAAAAACGTATTGCTATAAGACGGATCGAACTCTGTTCGATAAGTTGAAAAAACTTCATTGCACTAACTTGAACATCTTTGGAATCCATGAATACTCCGCAATACATAAAAGAATCTTCTCTAAACATATCATGATCGCCTCATCATGTTCGACTCCCAACCAAAACACGAGAACCCAGTAAACACATTCTCACAACAAACGGAACTACGAGATGGATTGATCCTCAAAAGGGTAAGTAGGCAGCTCGTCGAAAGACGAGTTCAGCTATCCCTGTAATGACCCTCACGAGCCAATGATTTTTAGGTTGAGAAAAATTCCGTTCGACCAGTTTGAGTTGGTCCAGTCAGTTTCATAAATAAAAACTGACCCGGTGAATTAATGTCTCGATGGGACTGTCTTGTGGTTGAAAGACCTTCCCATGATATTTTTGGTCGAGTGTTAATTACTATGTTAGATTTTTATTTATAGTGGATGAGTTTAGTCAAGAGCAGGATATGAATTAATGGACGAGAAATAATTAGTCGAAAACTGTTTCGGAATATCGACCAGCTTTCTAGTTGCCTTGCTGACCCATCATGCCTTGTACCTTCTAGCCTGCTTTCTTGTTAATTAAACAAGCCACATGACCTGCACCATCCAGTCTGCTTGCTTCCTGTCTCAGCCTAATAAAACGAAAATCATGTTGCTGGGGAGAAGCTTTCTTCATGGGAGGGAAAGGACAGCAGTTTTCTGCTGAGAGTAATGAAGCAGCTCTCCACCTGTCCAGTCCTTGCTTGTCTTATCCTGAGTAAAAATCTGATGTGAAGCAACCTCCTATGTTATAAAACACTATCTTCTCCCTTGTGGTCGTGCATAACCTGCAAGAAAAACAAGTGAAAAACTGTGAGACAGTAAAAGAAAAATCAGAGAAAGAAAGAGAGAAAAATCAGGAAAAAATTAGCTACGGCCTTGGATGAATTTCTTCCATTCTCTGGCTTAGTTCCTTGCTGTGTAGAAGATTAGAAGGTGAAGTATCCAAAGAAACCCCTTAACTTTATTATGTTGTTGTGATGAACAGATTTTCATTTATGTCCTTAAAACAGTCCAGCTGTGATTTCAGTTTGATGAGGAAGATCATCTGATTTCATGTTCATATGTTGTTGTGTTAAGCTTCAGTTTTTTGCTTCAGTCATCCCCTTCTCAGAACCAGATGTTAACTAGTCGGTGGTCCAGAAAAGCTTGAAGAATAAACATGGTTCATCAAGTAAAGGCGTGTTCTGTCTTGATGTTCGAGGTTAGTGTAGAATCAACCATGTCCTTCCTTGTGGATGTCCTAAATCAGGAGTGGAGTGGAATGTGATTAGAGTGATCTCGAGTCTAGTCTTCCTTAGCCAATCTCATGGATTCAAAGGTGAGTCTAGATAGATGAATTGTGATTTATGAAAGAGTGTTGTTTAATTTAATTACTGAATATGATTGATTGATTAGAAAAGTATCTTAACCTATAATTATGGTAAGGTGTTTACTTATGTAAACTTTTAAGAATAATTATGAAATATTATTCGAGGTTTATCCTGAGCCTTAGTACTTGTTCTCAAGTACTAATATATAAGTATATAACTAAATATATGAGTAAGAATCATGTGAAGTCTTATCACACTCACACTCCCAAAAGTTCCGCATTACCATGAATTTATCATGCGATATCAAAGACACGATGATGGATCGCACCCTGGAGACTGTGTAACTGCATGCAGCGTTAGATATTCGATCTTAGAATATCTGATGGAGAATATAGTTATATTTATTTTCCTTTTAGGCTCGGTTAGCCTTCGTGGTTCTCCAGGTTTAGTATATATATATATTGTATGTATGAGTGAATGGCGGGTGACATGAAAGTGATGTTTACGATTATTTTCACATTCATCGAATGAAAGGTTATATATATATATATATATATAGCTATGGCATATATTTCAACATCATTCAATTGTTGTCGATTGCTCGGGATATGTATTGGGGTATGGAATTAGAATCACTAAGTAAACTAGTTACTCATAACTCATTTGTGATGCATGTAACCAGTAGGCGGAAGACCTTTACTATAGGACGGGAAGGAACAGCATTAGACAACGGTAGATTTATTATCCTTGCAAAGTAGTTTTGATATATCTTATGTATAAATTTTGTTAACCAAAAACCTCGAGGTTAATCATTAATATTTTGTAAGATGCTTTTGAAAGAATATTATATAATGTATACTTAGGCAATTGGCTTACGGTACTTCGATTTATCCCGGGAACTTTGAGTTAATCGGATATGTGTACTTAGGCAATTGGCTTACGGTACTTCGATTTATTCCGGGAACTTTGAGTTAATCGTTTATGTACACATTGTGGCTTCTTTGGTTTGGTTTAAGTTACTAGTGATTGGTTGTGCATGTTCTTGTTTGATTGTTGCACAGCCGGTTGAGTCAACTTGTCTTTAGACCAGATCGAGGGTGTCACAATTCCCCTCTTCAAATGGGGGGGGGGGGTTGGGTGCATATACGAGTACGAATACTCATATCTTCCCACAATTTAAAATATTTGCTTGGTACTCAATATTCTGAAAGATTTTCAATATAGACAAATTTGAAATTTCGCAAATTTTCTTTCGGAAACATCCATATACAAGCAAAACGTTTATCATGTAAACCCAGAAACAGAAAAATCACGAAAAACGTATTGCTATAAGACGAATCGAACTCTGTTCGATAAGTTGAAAAATCTTATTGCACTAACTAGAAAATCTTTGGAATCCATGAATACTCCGCAATACACAAAAGAATCTTCTCTAAACATATCACGATCATGTCATCAAGTCCGACTCCCAACCAAAACACGAGAACCCAGTCTCGGATACATTATTCACACAAAACATATTTTAAAAAAATAAGCGAGAGGTCGCGTAAACTTTCGAAGAACATGTTCCAAGTCCGTCCGCGATTATAAATAATGAACACTCATCGATTGGCCTCGCCGAGCATGCCAACCGGCTTAAACAAACACATTTAGGCCCGTCCAGAGAGATTGGTCTTCATACATCCGACTAAGATAAATAACGCGTTATAAAATAAATCCGAAATTTTGGTCAACACTTCTGGGTGACTTAAAAATTGTCTCCGGAGAGATGCTCGACTCCGACCAAACGAGTCATATAAGCCGAGAACCAATCACGGAATCTAAATCAGTACGAAGTAAGGTTAAGATCGCAACAGGCAAAAGGAAAGCCGATTAGTCATCGCAAAGCCTCAAAACCAAAAGTAAACCTAGGTCTTACCCTGAACCCAGCACACTGGTCTGTAAAGTCTCAAGGCATGATATCAAAAAGATACATGATCCTAAACGCATGTATCTTCGTTCATATCTAAATACTCACAAAACTTTAAAATATGTTCGAAAATCTCAAACGAGCAACGAATAGAACGATCCACGAAAAGAGTTGGACATGAGATGATAAATTGTCTTCTTCCCTCTACACTTAACAAAAATCCAGCCATTCTTAAACTCATCAAATAAATAAAGCATGGTTCATACATACGAAAGCCGTTGAACGACAGAGATTCAAAGCTACACGCGGCATGTCCCGGCTACATAAACACAGCCACACTTGGCCTAAATCAACATTAATTTACATCACAAAGACAAGAAACATGAGGGGAATATGTTCCCATCAGAGATTAAGGCGATCATTCATGGTTCGGGCTCATAGTACCCAGATGCCGATCACCCAAACGAACAATCACCAACGTCCGCATGAGCTGCGGGCTATCCACCTCGCCATTTCCGTCAAGAATTTCTGGTCCAACTTCCTCCAAATCGGGAGACACTCTAATGGGAGCCCACTGCTCCCAGTTCCTTGCTTCGATGTCGAGAATCGCAGACTGCTTGTTTACCCTCTTGTTCATACATCTTGTATGTTTGTCCACTTCACTTCGTAAGAATAGTACATGACTTGGGTGAGATGTAACCCACCGATGCCGCCACGACATTCACGATAGTCCCATACGTCTTTGTAGGCATTCTTTATCCCCACCAACTCACTTGTGAAACGTTCATAATAGATTTTCATAATATCAGCAACTTCTCTCTTTCCAGGTTTGTAAGCACGATGAGATTCCTTGGTAGCTTGCTCTTTGTCACAACAAGAATTCACCATCAACTCGTCCCACAAACTGACGATCTCTCTCTCGTCCAACTCCTTGGCACCGGAAGAATTCGCAGCCAACTCTTCCTTTAAACAAGCAACATCCTTTTCCGCCGTCTCAGCCTTAAACAGATCCATGTGAGCCTCTGTTTTGTTCACATCTAGAGCCTCGTTCATAACAAGGAGACCATCCTCGACGCCTTCGCAAACTGCGATACCTCGCTCGGAATAACCTCGTCCAGAGGCTCCCCGAAGTCAAAAAAATTGTCATAGTCAATTAGATCATTACTACTCCCACTGGTCTGACTGTCCACAATTTTTTAAACACTTTGTCCACGTCCACAGCAGCATGTTTATCCTTCGGAGACCTCGACCTCCCCCTCACCTCTGGAACACCGCAATTCGCAAACTCGTCCATGCTTAAATCTGATCCTTCCTCGACCGATATCTCCGATTGGCGATGATAATAATGGTACGCAACCGCGAGATGAACCCATTTCGTAGAAAAGTATCCCCAAAATAACGGACCACCGCGAAGGAGATCCTTAACCGTGAAGAGATCTTCGAGACACGAAGGTAGAGGATTAGTGTCTGGAAAAAAAAATTCGAAAGGTCAGATATCTTCGGAATAAACAAATCAATGGACTCATGGTCAAAATACTTCTCCAACTCCATCTACTCCTGAAAATGGGGGTACAGATTTCCTCCACCGATGCACTGTCAATGCAGACAAAAAAAAACTCCCTTTCTAGTTCTGAAAATTCAAAAAAATCCATCGATGATCGCCATGTGTTTCTTCGGGGCTAAGCGACATATGTCCTCAGATCCTTTCGTCATTAACAAAGTCTCGATATAATTGGCGTCAAGGATAATTCCCCGCTCATAGCTCAATACCAGAATCCCGATAAGGTGTTGCAGCCCAGCAGAATAAATTTGGCTGATCTATAATCTGAACTGATTCAGGGCTTCAACTATGATTCTCGGAATGAGAAACCATATTTGGGAGTGCAGCGTATAAGTTTTGTAGCATGTGAAGTAACCTTCGGGTGGGAACTTAACGCTTACTTCACTCAAAGGGAGACAAAACTCCACCGAGTCCAGCATTTTGGAAACATGTCGCACATACTCGAGGGAATGAGGGGAGCTCTTGCTCAGACAACCAATAAACCTTTTGAAACCAAGCCACGCAGGAACCCACAAATCAGGTGGAGGAGCTTGCACTACGCCCATAGCTCGTCAATATGCCTCAGCCTCATTGTGACTAATGGGATATTTCAAAAACTCTGGTTTGGGGTGACTTCACCACTAGACGAGTCAAGGACAATTGGATTGAAAGAAGAAGGTGGGCATTATTTGAAGCTCTCCTTCCAAAAGACATGATAAGGAATAAAAATATGAGAGAGAGAGAGAGAAGAGAAGAGAGGAGAAAAGCTATCTTGGAATAATTCTTGTGGAGATAAGCAAGTAAAGAATTTAAAATCTTAGTCCACATACTTATAGGCAAATAGAATCACTATTCAACTTCGGACTCTCAGTCATTGGATTCCGCCTAATCCACCTAACTGTCCGAACCACTCACAAGAACACCACGATTCTAACGAGCTGGAGGGCTATACCTGTTGGGGTCAAAATCAGTTACGACAGAATCAACAACCAAAAGTCTCAGAAAATAGTTGAAAACCGTACGGATATACAAAGTTACGAAAACTCGTATAAAAGCACGAAAAATTAAAAAATATATCATACGATTCAAAAAGAGAGGAAGAACGCGTCACAAGGGTCCTTCATTCCTCAAGCAAGTGCTTCCAAACTCAAAGATCGAACAATCGAAACACGGATAACCATAACAAGAAGTTGGATACGAAACATCCAACTCACCATTGGGCGAGTTGGACCACACCATCCAACTCGCCCGGTGTCGAGTAGAATGCAACGTCCAACTCGCCACTGGGCGAGTTGGACCACGCCGTCCAACTAGCCCGATGGCGAGTAGGACGCAACGTTCATATCAACCAGTGGTGCATAGGACACTATATTCAAAAACCTCGGCTCAATCATACTTCAAACCGAAATCGGACTGTCTCTCTTTTCATCTCAATCGGAGTTACTATCGGAACTTTACGACAAAAACCGTAAGGATTTGTTTTCTCGTATGAGTTCAAGTTGATCGTGTAAAACAGAAACAGTTAGCATAACACCAAGGCTCCCTCGACTATACGAGTAACTTGAACTATTTTATAAAAATGACGTCGACTCAAAGACAATTTCTTTAATAATTGTAAAAATTTCAAAATCGTAAAACGGTCCGAAAGGTTATGAAAGATGGTAAAAGCCCACTTACGATTTTAGACAAAGTCTAGCCCAAAGATATCATGACGGTTTATTTATTGTTCGCAGTAGGAGATAAATGTCATGTCTAGAAGACAACTGTAAATTTTCAAAGGATAATCATAAAGATTGAGAAAAATGGAAGGTTTCCGAGAAAGAGATAAACTTGACTCGGGGAAAAAGGAATGCCTAAACCACCTAAAAGAGGAGTATATGAGGAGAATGAGGCAAGACCAAGAGGAACTTTTTGTTTTTGTTATTTTCTCGAGACTAAATTTGGCTTTTGCAGTTTTAGGTTGTTAAATCTAGGGAACTCGTCAATAGCTCTTGCAGGCAAGGCTCTTACCTTGTTGTGCGCTCTTACGCAGATTGGGAATAAGACTTCTTTTGCTATCTTTTCGATTCCGATATTTTCGTATGTTATTTCTTGTTTTGATTGCTTGGCGTGTGGTTTAGCAGATATCCGGATCCTCTGGGAAATTAGGATTTTCCTAACTTTCCTAATTTAAATGGAAACCGGTAGTGTGAATTTCGGTTACCACATTCAGCAAAGAGAAATCTAAGCCAAATATGTTGCACACTCTATAAACTTCAAAGAATATGTTCCACAATCATTACCACTCTTGTTTAGGCCGCACATCGGGACATATGAAACAATATACAGTTTGACATTTAGATCTTTCTCTTCTTAGCTGATGACTGGGAAGCCTTGACAATCTGTGGAATGAGAATGACGAATGCTTCCATGGTCTTGTTGTTTTTCCTACCCACACAATCGAAAACCTCAACTATCTACAAGACTAACGCACTTAAATATCCAGTGATTTTTGTTGAAGAAAACTAGGACGTATAGATGATTGACATCCCATATTGAACATGTTCTTCCATGATATGGAAGCTCAGATGTTCCATAGTCGAGTTTGTACCCTTTCATGTTCCCTGAAACTTTCTGCTGGCTGAGATGATAATATTACTAAACAAACAGCTCATAAAAGTCACTCGGGATGGCTTCCATCGTCGCAAAGCGGTTTTTTCTGAAATAAATACAGCATGGCGTCTATATCCTGAAAACCACAATATGAAAATGTAATGAATGAGAACCAACAACAAAATTTAGATGTAAAATAATTCCAAGCTAAACTTATATTGTTCTTGAACCAATGATTAGGCCTATTATACGCGAACATAACTCTACGTCAAATGTGGATGGCCCAATCTGAAGTCGACTGTAAAGAGGAAGCATTAGTGTGTCAATATGACAATCCAGTGAGAATAAGAACTAAAACAATCAATGACTAGTCCATTAGTTTGGACCATTTGTCTTCTGGAACAAAAATCAGTGTGTAGTCGCTGTCTTTGCAACGAACTTCTGGCTTGTCAATATTAGTCAAGAATGGGCGTTTCAAGTTCTCTGGCCGCAAAGAAGTCTTTGGTATTTTCAGAGACTTTAGATTGTTTGTCTTCAGATGGATCAAAACCTTTAACATTAGACTCTTATGTAAGTGCTCTTGAGTTTATAAATTGACATATGAGGTGCCGAGCAAGCTGCCAAACATATCAGACATGTCTTCATCCTGTTTATAAAATACAAAACATAATATTAACACTTTTTAAACATATATATTGCAATAGTGAACATAAACAACACACAAAACATCAGCATTACATCAATATTACAAACCATAAGTACAATACATCATCCTTACATCAATATTACAAACCGCAAGTACAATACATCATCCTTACATATTACAAACACCAAACAAAACATCATCCTTACATCAATATTACAAATCACAAGTATAGTACATGACATTGAAAGATATATATTGCTTATTTACCTTTGTTTGTGACCTTGTATTAGCAGCATTTGCAAGATCACAAGTTTGAAGATGAACTCGACTGTTAGAAGGAGCAAGAGCTCGGCTGCGAGAAGGAGAAGGGGCAGAAACCGAAGCAACACCAGGAGTGTGAGTAAAATCCGGAGCAGCACTAAGAATGTGAGTAGAAGCCGGAGCATCACTAGGAGAGTCAGTAGAAGCCGGAACAGCACCATGGGTGTGAGAAGGAGCATGAGCATAAGAAGGACAAGGATTCTGACATGCATGAACCTTCTCTTCAAATTTTGGTAAACCGGTCTTCAATTATCTTGTGTACCTCAACTGCTAAAGCAGTAAAAGATGCCTTAAACAAACCATTAATATAAGGCTTCATTTCCTCTTTGAGCTCTCTATATTTTTCAGATGATCTTCGGAAGAATGACCTCTTCTTCCTTGACTCAGCACCAATACCCTAAAACTTGTTCTTTTTCTTTCTTTCAACATACACAAGGGTGGGTTATGTTTCTTCTTCCATTCCATTTTCATTTATTTCTCCAACCTCGTTTGCTTCTGTATCATCTTCACCAGAACTGTGCACGTATGGTTGTGCAGTTTACTGATAAGCCTGGACATGCTTACTCCAGTCATACTTCTTCCAGTACATGTCAATGATTAGATAGACTCTTTCATCATTCATCTAACAAGTTCGTACGAAGTCATCTTGAAGACTAACATGTGAGAAATTCCCGATGGAAATGATGGATGGAAACACATTTCCCTACAAAACATAAGCAAATAAAAAACGTTATGACACAAACATTAAGAAGAATGAAATAATCAGAACTCATATTGGAGCTAAAATCAGAGTTTATGCTAAAAATATCATCATAGGAAACCTTAGAATATCCTTTCCAATTTCTGCAACTCATGCTAGAGATGCTTTCATCCTAGATATTGATATCCGTTGTTAAAGATGCCTTCATCCTATATGCCTTTCCAAATTCTTCTTTTTAATCTTCATGCTAGAGATGCCTTCATCCTAGATGCCTTTCCAATTTCTTCCTTTTAATCCTCAATCACTCGATAATTTCCACAAACGCAAATTCTACTCTTCATAGTCCAAAATCCTTTCACAAGATAATCCATATCTCAGTTTATTGGTTTTGTAATAAAAAGTATTGGATCTTTCAACATCAGCCACTATCTCTACATTAGGTGTGTTTTAGTAGCACAAGCACTTATTTAATATAATCATGATTGTTCATGGTTATATTGATCGATCATATAATTTTGTGATTGATTTTGGTTTTAATTCCTTCCTATTAGTCTAGATTTTTTTTCTCAGATGCAATGAATGATTTAGTTCCAGAGCCAAAGTAGCACAATTGTCAAATAAGCAATCAAAAATATATTGCATCAACTTCACGTTTGGGTATTAATCCTCCAATGATAGTGGTAGCAAGTATTTTTTGGTGTCTAAGTAAACATAACTTGTAAAATGAGCATCAACAAACCCATTTAAAAGCCAAATGTCCATTTCATCCACCTAGTTCCCCAACTTAGAACGACCTCTATGAAATTGTTGTGTATTAAGTTCATAATGTCCACTAGAACGTTGGTGTAGTTTATGATCAGTTGTAATGAATTAATTTTAAACTATATAACTTTTCTGTTATCGTATGTTGTTCAAAAAGATTTTGTGTTCTTCCATAAAAAAATGATTTTTTTCATGGGGACTAGGGTTAAATACCCATGGATTGGCTGTTTGCTTACTAACTTTATGTAATTCAGAAAATACTACTTTTTGGAAGTCTCTTATTCATTTCCTAAATGGGTTATATGATAATGTTTATCTAGTAGATTTTTCGCTAACGCAAACGAGCATTCAAATACATTTCTGACATTTATGTGTGATCGTACTCCTTACAGGTTGAATATAATATCCATGGGTCTCCAGTCTTGAAAATAAGGCATATAGCCTATAAGCAAATTTTTTAAATGATACTTTTATTTCCATGTCTTCAGCTATTTTACCACCTATGTTGATTTCACTTTTCTGGGAAATATACACACAAATTGTTTATACGTTATAATTTGACATTCTCTTTTATGAATTGATTTTGCATCAACAACACGAATTGTACCATTTATAGACAATTTAGAAAAAAATTCTATTGAAATCGATATATTTGAATGCCTTGTAATGAATTATCTTCCAAACATATAAGGATCATTTTTTCACATGAGAAATTAATTTACCTAGTAAAATATCACTTGTTATAACTCATGATACTAGTATTACAGTTCCATTTTTATCTAAATTTCTGAATAAGTGACTTTAGGTGTAATATTTATTTAGTAATCCTTTTCGGGACCATGTTTCAATCTCTATTTATTATTCATATGATTCTTTTTTGGAGTCAAATAGTTTTTCAAGAGAAGATTTATTGGGTTGCTCATTGACATGTTTTTGTTATGTAAATGTGGGCCAGAATTAGAGTGTATATTTCAGTAAAATGTTTGGGATTGTGTTATTTGGGTTTATTGGTTGTAGAGTTTTTTTCTCTCATAAATATAATTATCTAGTTTAACCATATGCAATCAAAATTCCAACTAATCAATCCATTAACTATTTTCCAAGAACGAAATTTACTTTGGATTTTTTTGTCAACTTTGCTTTTCATTGAAGCTTATCATAAATAAAATTACAAATAAACTTTTTTTACAAAAACTTAAGCACAAGTCACCTATTAAAAGAGAAGAATGCAAATCGGAAAAACTTTCGCGCCACCAGCGGTCAAGATTCTAACTAGAAACGGTGACAAAGTCTTCAACTTTATACCAACACCTCCATTTTATTTGATTTGCACTCCCTACTAGTTTCTGTTACGCCTTACGCTGATGCTAATTCTTTGAAAATCTTACATCTCTGGTTGATAACACATGGACTGCTCAAGTAAACTCAAACTAGATCCTTCGTTGGACTGCTCACATTAGAACGCCAAACTCTATTGAATCTCCTATGAAGTAACTGAGTTTAGCCCATCATCTTGATCCCCTTTCCAATTAGAAAGCTCAACCCCTTTTATCCGATTTACCAGCAAATTGTATCGGGTTAAGACTAGTTTCTTCAAAAAAGGTTTTGAGAATAACCTTTAAGAAAATAAAATAAACACCAACAAGATGGGATTTTGAATTTCGCAAAGAGAAAACAAGAGTAAATTCGATCTAAATGACTGGAACTTTATTTAAATCAATCCAAGCAAAGATAAGGAAGCATATGAAGATCAGCTTTGAATTGGATTGAATCACATCAAAATCGCCACGTGAACAAAAGGATCCGATAAGCGGAAATATGTTTTCGATTAGATGATCGAAAGATTATATTACAAGAAAAGAGAAAGACTATTTCTTGCTCAGGAAACTTGGGATTATGTTCAAAAGGAAGAATTTCCTCTCTCTAGAGAAAAGAGAGAACTTTGATGATGATAAAACATGGCGTTAAGTACTTAAAGTGTGCCAGATTTTAGGAGCATAGCAGATGATTTAGATGTCGAGTTTTATGCTTTGATGTGTTTTTTTTTCTACTATGTAACTATGTTTTATTACGAGAAACATTGATATAGCAAGTTTTCTTGCAAAGCTTGACCTTAGAATAACAATTCAAAGAGTTGAAAAGAAAAAAGAAAAGAGAAAACTAGATTATGCCCAATTTACATTGAGTTTAACTATTGAGTTACTAACATTTATTTGTGCTCAATATAGTAGCGTTTAATAGCACAAGTCAAGGAAGCATGTCCTTCCGACCTTACTTATTATATGAAATATATTGGTCTTTTCTCAAAAAAATCTTCACTAGAGTAATTGGTTTATAGTCATGTTTAAGAATTAGCTAGGCGCTAGTCGGTCGCTCGGGTTAGGCCTATCGCCTAGACAATAAATCAGGGATTAATCAAAAATTAATCGGAAACTAGTCGGAGATTAATTTTTGTATTTTTATTCTATTAATATGTGTATATATATTACAATATGCGTTATTATCCAAATCGTTTGTTGTGTCCAAGTGGTTTGGACTATTATTTTGAGGCCGAACAACCCGACTTCGACTCCTCACTTTGCATTTTTCTTTAGTTTCGCATTATTACTTCTGGTGAGCAATTGTCCCACATCGTTTACACAGAAAAAAAGAAGAGAAAAATTACTCGATATATAGTCCTATCTACTTAACTAAGTGTAAGATGTTTGGGCTCTCCAATTGGGTTAAAAATATCTAAGTAGGTTAAAATTTAAAGGTCAAAGTTGGACCGGTTAATCGGTTAATGGACCGATTAATTAGGTGATGATTGTTTCCATTACTTTTTTGTTTTAGTTTTTGGTTTTTAGATTTGGTTTTAGATTTTGGTTTTTGGTTTTTAGATTTTAGGTTTTTGTTTTCAGCTTTCAGCTTTTGGTTTTGGTTTTTAGTTTTTAGATTTGGTTTTTGGTTTTTCTGTATTATTAGGTTTTCAAACAATAATCAATACATTGTTTTAAAATAATAATAAAATAATGAAATATTTATAAGTTATCATATCAAAATATAGTAATTGTTATTTAAAATGCATTAACATGTTTTAAATTATTTTATTTTGAAATATTATACTAAAATAGAAACAATAAAATTTATATAAATTATTAAAAATTAAAATATTTTAAAATTTTAAAATATTTATAAATTTTCTTATATATGTTTTATATTTTAAACCCTGAAGGGCTATTTTCAGTTTAATATTATATATTTTCTTAATAAAATAATTAAGTTTATACAATTTTTATTTATTTTTAGTGTGTCTAATAATTATTAAAATTATTCAATGAATTTAATAGAAATTAATAACTCATTTTTATAGAAATTAATAACTAATTGTTTACAATTAATTAATATTATAGAAAAATTATCCAATTTACTGACATATATGAAACACAAAAAAATTATTTAAAATTAAGATTTGAATGATATATTATCTACAAAAAATTGTATGGAAAATTTATCTTTCTGAAAATATTATTTATTTAACTATAATATAGATTTTTTACAAAAAGAATGAAATTCGTTTTTGTATTAAAAACCCACAAAAATTAGTTTTTGGTTTTTCTTCACAAATTGGTTAAAATTTTGAAAAACTAGTTTCTCTAAATTTTAGGGAATCTATTTGTTTAAAAGCTTGATTGGCAAGAAAAATGGTTTTTGCAAAAGAAAAAACCAAAAGCAAAAACTTGATTGGATAAAAAATAATTTTAAGAGAAACAAAAAACCAAAAACTAAAACAAAAACCACAAACAATCAACCTAACAGGCCGATTATTCATTCTCTAATTTTACCCGAGTTTTATAACAAAGGTTTATAGTTAGAGTTATTGTGTTTGCGGTAAGTGTAGCCAACTTACTTTTTCATTTTTATACTAGGGTCGGCCCGGACTACGCCCGGGATTTTCCTAACATTTTTTAATTTTAATTATAATTTTGTAAGTATATTTTCATCTATTATATATTGACATCTGTTAGAAAATATAATTCATATAGTTTTTTTCAGTTCTTAAAAGTTGTGATTTTTTTTAATTACTACAAATACTATAACATGATATTTAAAATGAATAAAAATATTGAGTCTTTTTTATGATCTCAATATTATTTATATTTGTTATATATATATATATATATATATATATATATATATATATATATATAATTGTTAAATGTACCTAATCTAAAGTTGTTTTGGGTTTAAACCCATTAAATTCATAACTTTCAAGAAAATTAAAAGATTTATTTATATACATATATATATATATATATATATATATATATATATATATATAATCAATTTTGTCCATCTCGTATTAAGCTATTTTGCTTTATTTTCACCATTTATATTTATGTATAATATCAATTTTGAACGATGACTCTAATTCCATTATGAAAATACTGTAATTTTCTCAGAATTGGCTGTTGAGCCATATTGAATTACACATGATAATGAATGATATGTAACCGAGGCGTTTTCTGAAAAAAAAAACAATAGACAATCAATTTAAGTCATTTTAAATAATTCTAGCTTGTTTCTTTGTTTTGAGTGTCTTATCCTTATTTCATTTTATTCTCAATCTTGAATAGTCTTCTTTACTAAATAGAATTTCATCTCTGCCTTCAACTTCTACAACCTCTTTTTATTATTTATTACTATTATTATTTGTTTTGCTACAACTATTTGGAAACTTGAACACAACCGTTAAGTATGAAAACCATAATTTCAGCATAAAAATTTATACCTTATTGCAAAACATTTTCCAAACCATCTAAAGCTAAATATATTATACTAAGTCATTTGTAACTTAGCAAGTAAATCTCAAATGAACATATATTTTTAGATGTTTGAAAGAGACTCGATTGCCATCTTACATTTATTTTAAAATAAAGAGGGTTAATCATTGAAGAATTGTATCTCTTTTATTTGTAACTACAATATAATTTTACTACAAAGGAGAGTAGTGTTCTCTACTAAGCACATAGTTGCAATAGTCTATTGCTATATTTGATGGAACATATTGTAAACTCATACATTTTAGCATTCACTTCTGACAGCAGTGAAATACTTTCATAAGGACACACTTATCATAAACTTCATACTAAAACATATCTGAGTTACTTACAAAGAGATTCATATCATGAGAGAGAGACCAATACTCAAACTTCATCTAGGCAATCTTGACAATAACCAATACCTCATTTGTCACCATGAAAGCAACGCAATCTCTCAGAGTATCGAACAAAAAGAAGAGTGAGTATTGCTTGCGACAAACACCAGTGTCTAAGTATATAAGACAGAGCCACTTCAACTCTGATTCCTTTAACAAAACCACAGAAACAGCTCTTGTACGCCGTTATTCACGACAAATCACCGATGTGAGCATAACTCAACATTCGCTTCGTAACGCAGCTCTGTCTTGTACTTGGCATCGCAAGACTGATTCAAATAAACAGACTATGTCTTGATTGCAACTCTCTCTAACTTTTTTCTATTCTTTCTTAACTTGGTTTTCTGACATAATGAGATAAGAAAGAAAACAAATAGATTTAGCATAGACTTACCTGTAAAATATGAAATCAGGGGCATCATGTCTTTACTGCCTTTTGAACCCAATAATTGAACCATAAAAATAGACTGTAGTTGATTACCTATTAATCTTACTACTTATCATAAAAAAAATATTTAATAAGACACTTACCCGAGAGTGAGCCTTGATATTGTCTCCTTTGTGAGTCTGAACATCATATTTCTGAGGCTTGAATTGTAAAAATGAATATCTCAATACTGAATCATCTTCCAATCACGCAGATTGAGAGATCAAATTCACCATGGAAGTTGGCACCAATTGCATCCAAATTTTAACGACACCAAAGAGCTTTTTCAGCATACCTTGACACCAATCTGCAACTCTTTTCACATCAGTTGACTACTTTGCATAAACTAAAGATGAGAAACAACGACATAATGCAAAGGAAATCAGATCGATTGATTGCAAAGGTATGGGTTAAAACAGAGCAGACCAATGAGATTAAATCAGAACGCCTATGCCTGCAAGCATAACCAAAACTCCACAGATTTCTTGGCAAATGCAAGGCTAATCATCTATTCGTTCATTAAATGATTATACTGTACATCTGCGGTAATTTTTGGTTCAACAAATGCGAAAAGAAAGGATTCAACAAACATGTTTAATATCTCGCTCAAAAGAGGTTCAATGAAGATCTATATATGAATGTGGACGAAAAAAATAATTGAAAACTAACATCATCATGAGTTTAAGAATGGTTAAACCTTTGGTGGAGCATGTCAACTCCCAATAACTCAAATAAATGAACAGCTGAGTTAGCCATGATACTGTGGTCTACGATACATCTTTTTTTTTGGATTATCACAAACTCTGAGGATGGTGTTCAAGGGAAGAATGCTAACCCTTTTTTAGGAAGAGAAACACCACGTAGAGGATGGATGAGTATCATTGAATGAGAGATCGTGCTTGATTTAGTCGAAGGAGTTAAGAAGTTTCTTAAAGGCGATGAGTCAAGACACTCGTAACGCCTCGGAGGTAATAACCAAAGACAAAACGGCGCAGCAGAAGCTTGAGAGAGTGATTCTTGAAAACGATTCGTATCTCTGGACATGCTTAGTCTCCAGTGTTGATCTGAAGCTTGAGAGAGTGATTCTTGAAAACGATTCGTTTTCGTCTCTGACGAAGAATGCTAGAGCTTTCTTTCGGGTTGGAACATCTACAAAACAGAATAGCAGAAGATTAGCCCATTAACTGAAAAAACCCATTAAAAATCAAATGACTAAGCAAAACTCGCACAGAAAAAGACAAATGTCATATTCTGGTGACAGTATTTAGTGATGTGGCTTAGCAAGAGGGAGGAAAAACCTCTTTTATATAGATAAATAAATAGATGTAATCAGTTCCTAAAGAATACTCTGTTAGTTTGTTTCTAGCCCACATTTTTTATTGGGAAAATTGTCATTTAAATCACCAACTTTCAAATTTGGTTGAAATAAAGCACCAACTTTCTTATAAGTCAAAAAAACACTCAATTTTTCTTGACAAGCCATTTTAGTCACAAACTTTCGTCAACCATACCAATTTAGTCATATCGTCAGTCAACAGTTATAGTTGACTAACGGTATGCCTAAAATGGATTTTAAAGTTGGTGTTTTTTTTGGCACAAATATAAATCAACAACTTTTCAAAATATTAGCTTTTAAATTTTGAAAGTTTTAATAACTATAACATTAATAAATAAAATTGTAAATAAAAAATAAATTCCATTCAAAAATATAAACATAACTCAATGTAAAATTATTAATTAACATATCCTTAATTGGGTATTTTAGTTAAAAAATGATTATGATTTTTTAATTATTTACGATTAATTTTTAAAAAATATTTGTATAATCGTACATGTATTATGTTTTATAATTTTACTGTCAAAAATTTGTTAGTAAAATATTACTTCAATTCTTGATTTTTTAAGCAAAATGAGTTATCGGATAACAAAAAAAGTTATCTATTTTGGTGAAACTTATTATTTTTTTTAATGCAGAAAGCCTCTTGTAAATTTTTTATAGAAATATATAGATTTGTTTGAAGATCTTTATTATAAACTTAAAGAATCATGAATAATTCGTTAATCGATAATTTTTTATTTAAGAAACAAGAGTTTAAATAATATTTCATCAAGAAAACTTTTGAAAATAAAATTATAAAACATAATTCAAATAGGATTATATAAATATTTAAAAACATTAAACGTAAATAATTAAAATATTCTTATTATTTTATAACTAAGATACTCAATTAATGTATGTTAACTAATTATTTTACACTGAGTTTTATTTATATTTTTTCTTGGATTTCTTATTTATAGTTTTATTTATTAGTGCTTCAGCTATAAAAATATTTTCAATATTTAAAATATATCCAATATTGTAAAAAAAAATATTGATTTATATTTGTGCCAAAAAAAAACATCAACTTTGAAAGCCATTTTAGGCCTACCGTTAGTCAGCTATAACTGTTGACTAACGATATGCCTAAATTGGTATAGTCGATGAAAATTTGTGATTAAAATGGCTTGTCGATAAAAGTTGAGTGTTTTTTTGGCTTATGAGAAAGTTGATGCTTTATTTCAACCAAATTTGAAAGTTGGTGACTTAAATGACAATTTTCCCATTTTTTATTTGTAAACAACTCAACATATACGGTCATCAAATCACTAGATAAATATATAGTTTTTCTTTTTCCTCTCTTCGTTATCACCATTATAATATTGTCGATAAGATGCCTCTCGTGTTATCCCGAATGGCTTCACTTAACGCTACTGTGAGCCTTCCACTTTGGGACCACCGCAAAAGGCTAACGTGTGCATCTTCGTCACCTCCGGTATGGAAGCAGAGCCGACGAGTAATCTCCGTCTCTTTCCTCCTGTCCCGCCTCCTTCTCCTCCCTAAAGGTACGCCACCAAAGCTTACATTTCACCACTTCGAATATCGATTTTACATTGATCCGCGTTGTGCTCTTCTTGTATTTCTCTGTCGAATTAGATGCCATGGCGGGTAGCTTGATTGATAAGTACGTCAAGAGGTAAACTGAAATTGACCTCAAAATCTACAATGCTTACGAACTTGAAACTGGGTTTCAGTGAAATGGTTTTGGGTGAGATATCTATAACTTAAAACCAGTTTTTGAATAGGAAAAGACTTGATCCACTTGAAGCATATGTACCACCAGTTATTCTAGCTCAGCTTCAATTCCAAGATCTTGGTAACTCTCTGTCTTTAGAATATTCATCCTGTATAAACTAACACTAAATCTAATTTATGATGCTTGGAGAGAAAATTTTGAGTGTGGACAAGCCTGAATTCGAGGCATGTAGATCGGTACTCAGGTCTGGTCCTGCTAGCTCTTTGCGTGTAAACATTCGAGCCGTAAGTTCAAAAAAAAAAAAACACGCTCTAATAGAACATAATGCATCCTTGTTTATGTTTATAGTATGTGTGATTTAAACTCTCTTCAGGTTGCTCAGTACGCTTCAGATGCTGGTTATTCCCAAACCGCGTCTAATGATGTTGATCGCTGTCTAAGGTATTTATATTCCCCCCACGGATTGTTAGAAGGTGTTACGCTGCAGCGAGTGATGATTATATTGTGTTTATGTTGGTGGGTCAAAAGAGCACTGGAAGAAATGGATTCGCTTTTTCTACGTGCTTCAAGGAAGGATCCAAATGCAACTGTTCAGTTGATGAAGTCACAGCTTGGAACAGCGTTGACAGCACTAGACAGGTAATCCAGATATAGGACCGCACACAGTGGAGAGTGTCTTGCTAACCGAACTATACTTGCTGTGCAGCCTTTTACAAACAGTTCCTTCTGAAGTTCTTGATAAAGGGAAAGCTATGGTTGAAATCTACAGATCACCATCCGAAGAAGATGACAATGTTTCAGACTCCTCTGAGATACAGCAGCTCCAGTCAATACTGTGACAGACTATTACTATCCAGACAGTTCTGATTCCATGTATCCATATTCTATACTGTTAACCTGATTTGGTGAAAGTGACGTTCATATACTAAAACCTGAACAGGGTGCTGCTAATGTAATTGTCTCCGGCCAAACTGTGGTTGATAATCTTCATCCTAGATATTGATATCCGTTGAGGATATCTTCATATCTCAAACGCAAAAGTACTTGCTTATCCCAAGTATTCAGCTTGTAACATGTTTAACAATAATATGAGATTTTCTCGTCTTCCAATGAATCTTATACTACAAGAAATGTCTCAACTCTTTCTTTTAATGAAATGTAAAACTTCCTGTGTGATTTCGGAACTAGATATCAATAAACGAGACAGGTATGGATCCAGAACATTTATTCTTTGTCTTTTCATTACTTGACGATCTTACTCTAAAATGTATCAAGAGAAAACAGATTCCATTCTTGTAGAATATGTTACTGTCCCAAGTTGTCACCAAAGAAGCTTGTGCTTGGGCCTATCACCTTCCCTTTGTTTTCCATGTTTTTTTGCACTGTCGTGTCTTTGATCCGTTTGAGCTTAAAAATCAGAGTTGTACAAACAAACTAAACTTGAGTGGGTGTTGGGTGTCCGACAAAGTGGGCATTCTTGCTTCTCATTGCACCATTCCATAATGCAGCTCCTGCACATGAAAGATGACCCTTTCAATATAATCAAAATGTTTCGGTATATTTGGTTGTGTAGTTGTAGTGAATGTTTGTTGTGAAAGCAGTTTGAACCAATGGACATCAACACAGACTGAAACAGTTTGCGTTTTGAAATGATTTGAACCAAGGGCATCAAGAGAGACTGAAATTGTTTGGATTTAGAAATAACGGGGATGGGGAAGGTTTATTACCAACAAAATACATGACCACAGGGAGTGGCCGTCGGGTGCTGACGGTTGCTTAAGCAGAGAGTGCATTTCCCTACTGCCTGCGACCACAAGTACATAACAAGTGGTAACAAACTGATTTGATCAACATGAGATTAAAAAATACACCACAAGGGCTTTTTAAATTCAGAAAAGCAATAGAATAGTCCCAAAACAGGATTAGTATATGACCTCGTCTCACAAGAATAAACAACTTAGGACCAAGCGAGTGGTCAGCTAACCTTATCCCATATCACAAGGCTAAACTAAATATTTTGTTTTTCTTAGTTACATCTAGACAGACAACCTAAGCGCAATAGCATGGATTATACTAAGAGATGTGTGCCTCTCGTCCAAAATGATCAGTATTTAAAACACCAGCGATTTCAAAATAACAGAGGTTTCTAGGTTGTTTAAGAATCTTGTACCTCCGTAGTTGAAGTTGCATCGGACGCAGACCAGTTTCCCTTTTCAGCTTCTGGAGTTATCAAATTTCCCTCTTCATTTAAAACAGGTAACCCTCTCCCTGCAAGAACAAAACATACCATCGTAAGTTGAAACAATGCGATGCATCATGCACGACTAGCTATGTCACCATCTTCCCTCACATTCCTTTCTAGATAACCTTTCCTTTGGTGCCAATTTATATCATAATTTGATGACATTTTCATACTGACAATCTAATGTCAAAATCCTCCACGAGATACACTGAAAGGAGACTAGGAATTTCAAGAGCTTAATAATGAACGACATGAAATTCAGACCTCCTGAGCTTTGATAAGATCCTATAGACGCCTGCTGAACTGAGTTTGTGATAGATGACAAGTTACTCCGACGCAAGCCTTCAGCAGCAAGGATGCACAATTGGATTAGAAGGAACACTCCGAGAATTTGGTATCTGCTCATCAAGAGTTAAGGGAGTTCAGTTACTTAGTGATGGTAAAAACCAATAGTTGCAGGTTGAAGAAGACATAAAAATCATCACCTAGGTCTCTGATTCAATTGCTTTCCTATGAATACATAACGAACCCCGGAGGCACGTTTCGCTATATGATAATATAGACCTGAAAGAAAAGAAGATCACTACTAAAGAACATCATATAAACTGTAATCTAATTTCGAAAAAATCACCTTCAAAGTAGAAGAGCATCAAATTGGCACGGAGAACCAGTTGTAAGACTTCACGGGCAACAGGGAGAACCTGAATAAAGCACACCCACTAACTAAAATACTCGCAAACAAGAAAACAACCAAACAATGAGAACTAAACCTGCTGGGGTATACATTACCACAGGCCATCTTCGAAGAACTCGGTGCCACAGTCTCTGAAGTCTATCTTTTAACTTAGATAATACAGAAGCTGAATTCTCCATTTGAGATGAAGACGAAAGATCAATCATTCTTGGTGACTGGATATGACTATCATCAGACTGAGACTCATCAAAGGTAATCGCTTGCGAGGCAGCTCTTGAGCTGTAAAAAAAAGGGTATATTAACACCATTCTGTCAGTTTAAAGATATCTCATATTTCGTTGTGAAACAAAGAGTAAGAAAGAACCTAATCCTCTCGGCGATATATGGAACTGCAGTCTGATACAGTATGAACAAAGCACGTCTAGCTGGTGTAGGAGAGAGCCCATAAGGTCCTGCAACCTAAAAAAAAGATCTTTCTTCATCAGAACAGTCACAAGCATCAGAAATCAAAATGGGTTTGTGTTAGAACCTGTATAATGTCACAATACTCCTCTCCTAAAGTTTGTTGCCCTGAACCAGTGGTCAGAACAAAGTAAAGCATTTGCCCAAGAAGTTTCATCTGCCCCCAAAACGTCATAAAAGCTGCAATTACAAAATCTCACCGAAACTATGTATACACACAAAAGGTCGTACCTCTTTCTGGTAAGCTAGAGCAATTCTTGTACCTAGCAGCAGAAGCCGATGAGTGGCCATGCATAAGTTTGGATAAAATAAATGAAATTTCGGAGATTTGGGTACCGAATAGGTGTCGGAAGGCGTCGCGGCAGGCTTCGTGGATGAAAGAAGCGTACTGATCGTCTTTCTCAGCGGCTCTCATAATCTCCGGCTGAGCAGCGAGCGGAAATTGCCGGATTCCGCCGAGAAATCCACTTGAGCCTGGTTCGTCCAGCCTCGCACCCGAATCGCCATTACTCCTAAGCCTCACCATCCAGAGTTTCTGGTAGCTTTTAGTGGATCGATAATCATTTGAGGTGTTCAATCCGGATAAAATGAACCAATTGAAATCAAATCGAACCGAATTGTACTTGATAATACCAATGAATGTTATTTTAACAAACCTAGATATGATTCGGCATATAAAGACTATACCAAATCAACCAAATAAATTGATTAACTAAAATATATTAATATATGTATATACAAATTTATAATAAATTAATAATATATACATGATTTATTTATTTAATATGATATTCGGATTTTAAGCACTGATTATATTATTTTTTTTATCTGCTCTAAGTTAAAAATAATATTCTCATTTTCATCAAAATAAATAATATACATTTTTATTAATAAATATTTGTGCTAAATTATAGTTTTTTAATAATATTCTGATATGAATATTTTCTTCTTTTATTTTTAGAAGTAAAAATGAAAATAAGATATTATATTTTAAAATTAGAGTACGGAAAATATTATGTTTTAATAAATTTGATTTTTAATAATATAAACTAAATTTTGTTGTAAAAGGTAAATATAGTTATGGTTTTCGGTATAAAACCAAATAAACCGAAAACTATTAGTATATAATTCGAACCACCAAAATATTTATGATATTGATATAATAACCAATTTTTATAAACCGAAATTCTGAAAACTGAAAAAATCAAATCGGAACTGAACCGTCATCCGAATTGAACACCCCTAGATAATATCAACTAGTTTTTTATTCATTTTCCCCGCAAATGTTTCATTTTTCTAATAAATAAAAAAATGCTCTCAAATAACACTAAATCAATTTTTTTTCCAAAAGTAATACACAAAATAAAAAATATTCAAAATAGTCTTTATTAAAAAATAGAAGTAAAAAATATCTTATAATTGCAATTATGAGAAAGCTTTTTTTTTTTTTAAATATCACTACCATACCTTATTATTTCCCAATTATCACACAATAATAAATAATAAATATTATTATATAAAGTTTAAAAATACATTTTTATTCCATACTTGGGTTTGAGATTAGTGACTAGAATTTAAAATTTTATATTTAGGAGGTTGGGTAAAAAAGGGTTAGATTAGAGTAAATTTAGTCATTTTAACTTTAGTGTTAATTAATTCATGTTTTGTGTATGCTAATTTTGTTATTATGTTTTGGTGTTATCTATGTGATTTGCCCTTTAATTTAATTTTATTGATAATTGTTATCTACACCATTATTTTGAGAGGCAATTTTCCGTGTTTGAAATTTTATATTTAAAGTTATAACAGTAAATATATATATATATATATATATATATATATATATATATATATATATATATATTATTCTTGATGAATAAATAGTTTTTACTATATAATTAACTATAAATTAAGAGCACATTTCATTGATCTTATATTTATCGTTATATAAACTAGTTTGTATTAGGTTATAAAATCTTTATTAACCTTATTGAATTATTAATTTTATTAATATATAGTTAACCAAAAATTAAAAAGAACTACATTGATTTAATACATCATATAACAAAATATTTTTACATTATACAATTTTTAATAAAAATTAAAAGACACATTAAAAATTGTTTTTTTTCTCAAAAGTAACTCAAAACTCCAAGTCAAATACAAAACTAACCTTCTTTTTTTTAAAGACATTTTATTTGCCCAATCCACCCGAGAAGTTCTGATTATTCTTAAAAATGTTATTCTTTCTTTTTAATTTTTGAAAATGATTGTTTTACTCTGTCATCCTCATCTTCATCAATTAATCATGAAAATGCCATTGCCATCAATTCACCGAACAACCATGAACAACCAAAATGAAGCTCTTAATATATCTAAAAATGAAATTTACTCATCTATATTATTCAAACTCAAGTACATTTTGCTATTGTTAAGAAATAAGGATAGCATGATAAATGAGAATTGTTTGGAAACATGGATAGCAGATTAAGTATTCATTTTATTTGCACATTTAGCCATTCTATTTACAATCAATTAAATACTTTCCTTTTATATTTCTTTTTATTTACAGATTATGCCATTGCATTTAAAATCAATTTAAATTAATTAATTACAATGCTTTTCTTTCTTTGTGGTGAAAATAAATCACAAACTGAATGGTATAGTATATATGATATAAAATAATTTTTAAATATAGTATTACTTTATTTAATTTAGTCAAATATAAAATTTTGAGAGTTAAATTTTCAAGAAAACAAAGTATCATAGAATTAATGATAATTCATACATAACTAACGCAAAAATAATTTTTTGTATGTTGTTTCATTTTAAAATAAATTAACAAAAAAAAAACATGCTAATATATGAATAGTACAAATACATCAAACTGCATCAAATTATAAAATTTCTTATATAATCTTATGTACAAATAAAAATTATTATTAAATATTTATATTATAAAATAATATATTATATTCTATATGTAAATTACAAAACATAAAAAAATATTTTTTTATAAAACAAACCATTTATGAGTTTATGTTGAACATAAGTTAAATCAAACACCTGTACCGGGGTGCGGGTCAAGTTCTAGTTCATTCTTATATCTAATGCCCAAAAACTACATCTCTCTCAATTTCTATCTATGTTCATCTAAAAAAATCTAAGTTTTTTTATTCAAGCTCACGATTTTGGGTCATTAACGATTGAGTAGCTGTTCTGGTGAAGGTGTGTGTGCTTGGAGAACTAAGAAAGATCTCTCAATGGTTGTTGAAGGTATGAATTGAATTTTTTTCCCAGATTTGTTCACTAGAAAACTTAAGTGTAAGTCTTCGTAAGTCTTCTCTGTCGAGAAGACTTCCACGGGAGTTTTTTGGTCAAAGAATAGGTTAGTTTTGCAATTGATTTTTTGTGTGTTTATAGAGAAGGCTGTCATTAAAAATGTTCAACTTTTCTTTGTTAACAAAAGAAGTTCGAGAAGACTTACCTGGAAATCTTCTCGGATAAACATGTTAGTTTTTCAATTGACCAATCTGTATAAGAAATTTAACTTTCTACCGAAGACTTCCCGGAGGAAGACTTACCTGGAAGTCTTCTCAACCATTACATTAAGTCTACTGAAGTCTGCGTAGGTTACTTTGGCAATTGAAAATATAAATTAAAACATTTAAATTAAATTGGAAGACTTTCAGGTAAGTCTTCTGTCCGACGACTTACTTGGAAGTCTTCTGGATTTTTATTCCGTGATTGTGGTCAAACTTAAGGTAATGAAAGAAGACTTACCTGGCGGAAGACTTACCTGAAAATCTTCTCAACAAAAGTCAAATATAGTCAATTGCAAAAGTAATATATGCAGACTTACAGCGATAGCGAGTAAACTTAATGTAAAAATTTCAATTAGGTTAAAGATTTTCGATACAGAAGACTTTAGAAGACTTATGAAAGTCTTTTAAGAAGTCTTCTAAACCCTAAATTTACTATTCACCCAAAATACTTACTTTGAAGACTTATTATTCGTCCAGAATACTAATTATTCACTTATAAGACTTACTATTTGCTTAAAAGACTTACTATTCACCTAAAAGACTTACTATTCCCCTAAGATTCCACAATCTAACCTTAAAACACATACAATACTATAACATAGTTACCAAATCCTAAACAAAAAAAAATCATGACTAACTTACATTCACTCATCTATGTCGAAAACTTTATTAAATCTAAATTTATGTCACTTACAAAGGTCTATAATTAGATGATTATGATTTTTTCCTCTATCAAAATATTTTTAATGAAATTTATAAATTATTTTAAAAACTAATACTTAAGGAAGACTTAGGAAATACTTATTGGAAGATTTAATTTTTAGGCGGTAAACCTAAATTCTTTGAATGTTTTCAGCGAAAAATGCTCTTAAGTCTTCTAGTATATTATATCTTCGAAAATTTAAGTCTTCCAAAACTCAAAATCAAATATATAGCTAAATCACATACAAAAACTTTATTAAGCCTAAATTAAGCTTATAAACTGTTTTATCTACACAAAACTAAACACATATAGCTAAAATTTACTTTAAAAATAAATAAATGTTAAGATTCCACAATCTAACCTTAAAAACACATACAATACTAGACCATAGTTACCAAACCCTAAACAAAAGAATATCATGACTAACTTACATTCACTCATGTATGTTGAAAACAATTAAATTTTATTAAATCTAGATTTATATCATTTACAAATGTCGGAAACAATATCGATCGATGTGCAAACAGATGCATCGATCGTCGTATGTGGTGTCGTGTCAATCGATATCGACACGACATCGTCGGTCGACAGGGTGGTAATCTTTCTACTTGGATATCTTTTTTATAATAGGAAAAACACTCAAAATAAATCAAAATGTTAGCAAACCTCCCCCAGACTTAAACAATACTCTCACCAGCGTTATATAGTCTAAGATCGGTGGGAAAGTAAATCAAAATTATTAGATTTAAGAAGGAAAAACGGTATACCTGCCTCTTATGTGAATGTCAACCAACACAGTTAAGTGGCGATCGATACTCTTGATGCTCTGTTGATCGATGCTGCGCAGCCATCATTGATCTTCATGGAAACTCGTCTTCTTTGGATCTGAAATAAATAGAACACAAATAGAAATAATAAAAAGAATGTTTTATTCCGATGAATAGTAGATGCTACAGTAAATCTGCTACAGTAACGTAGCTACAGTAACATAGCTACAGTGTCACTCGACAGGACAACTAAAGTATCGATCAACGGGACTGCTACAGTGTCAATCGACGGGATGCTACAGTGCCTCTGCTACGGTAACTTCATTGTTCACGTTTTTTTTTCTGAAATCAATAAGTAACAAAAATCAGTAATAAATGAAAATAAACCAAATTTAAAACAAACCTAAGAGTGGGTTGCCTCCCACTCAGCGCTTATTATCAGTCATTAGGTTGACTTCTGAAGATCTGATTCAGTCCGGATGAGAATGAGAACATGCTACAAAATAAGTCTCAATGTCTACTCTCTGAAGCTTTATCATTATTGAGTGAAAGCCTCCTCCACAAAATCTTCTTCTTTGTCTACCATCTCACTAATAAGGAGTGCTTTAGAGTTTGATTTTCATCAACTCCCAAGATGTGTTGCATGTTATGATAGTTTGATGGACGAAAATAACTTGTAATCAATACTATTAATTCTGAAACACGTCCAGTTGATAATAGTTGGTTTCAACAAAATAACCCTACAATATATATTTATAAAAATAAACCATAATATTTTCTAACTATATATTTTGTAACCACTATTTCAATTCCTTAATAGTAGGGATCCACTAACAAATTAGTAAAACTGTCGACCCACATTAGTAAAAGCATATCATCCTAATACTGTAAATTGATTTAACCAAAATGAGTTATGAACTTTCATATAGGTTTTGTTTTTCTCCTTATATCGTTAAGAAACCTGAAAAATTTAATATATCTAATAACCTTAAAAAATTGGTTTACACCATTTAAGTTACATATCTTCAGCAACAGAAATATTAATACTTCAAATTATAATATTGTTAGTGACTATAAATTAAAATATAAAATGAATTTTATAATAGTTTTCTTTATAATATTTTAATTTTAAAAATTTAATTAAAAAAATATATGTTATCCAAAATTATTTTAATTTTAAAAATGTGGAACGATTTTCAAATAATTTATAACATTTTGTGATCATTGTAAAACACCAATAATGATATCTTAATAGAAATATCAAAATGCAGTTGAAAATCTTTTTGTTTTTAATGTATTTTACAGCATAAAAAAGAGGATAATAACAAATATGTTGTATTACTAGGTGATAGAAAATAATATAAATTATTTTTTCATACCAATTAGTTACACATGTTTCTTGTGGATTTTCTCTTATTGTATTTTACAACATATATATACAGTGGACTATCATAAAATTATAATAGATAATTGATAATAAAAATAAACTAATCCAAATCAAACAATTAGTTTTGTTAATAGATTCATAATCTACAATCATATCATTTTTTTATTTTATAAAAAAACTAAAAATTTAACTTCCTAATTACAATACAAACATATTCGAATAATATAACTAAAAAGTGATAATTAGAAGTTATGTATTGGTTCAACCAATGGTTTGACTGGTAAGTCTGATTCTGGGTTTTAGCAGACTTTATTTAATCTACAAAATCATATTATCTTTTTATTTATAAACTAAAATTTTAACTTCCTAATTAGAATACAAACATATTATAATAATATAACTTTAAAATATAAGAATTAAAAGTTATGTATTGATTCAGCCATTGGTTTAACTTATAGCCGAATTCTGGGTTTTAGCGGGGTTTTGTAAGTTTTACTATACTATTAAATTATGATTTTTTTCTTAAAACTAAAATCGGATTACATACCTGATCACCAGATTTACCGATTAAACCACGGATCCAGATCGAGTTTCAAAACACAGTACAAGTGTATAGCTATGCAATATTACAAATTCAATACAATTATTAAAACCTCTTACTAATATCTTTTTAAATGGTATACACATATATGATACACAAAACATAAAAATTAAATTTTTAGAAAAAATTAAAGTAAAAAATATACCCGCCCTTTTAAAGGGCGGGTCAAAATCTCGTTCTCTATAAAAGAGCCCAAAAATCATGAATACGAGACAAGTTTGTTTTAAGTGAAAAGTAGAGAAGTTTCTCTCTTTCAAGATGTGATGTCTTATAATTTTTGGAACTCCATGTTCATGATGTGTCATATCTATGTTCATGGCTGGTCTAGACTTATCATAGATCCTTTCACAGATCTTTGTAACGTGTCTCAATCCATCTCTCAGTCCATTCCTTGTTGGTGTGTCATATCCAGCAAGCTGTCGATTTCTTTGGTGTGTAATATCTAGAGAATCGATCCACTGGTGAATCAAAGGAATTTCCGCAACCTTTGTGTGCCGTTCAATCCACATCCCTTGTCTTTGAAGCTAGTCGGGTGCTCGATCACCGCCTAGCGAGTTGCTTAAAAATCGCGGATTAATCATGGATTAATCGAGGATTAGTTTTTAATAATTTTAATATAATTATATAGTTATATATATAACTTCCTCCAAGGTTCTGGGTTTGATACCTTGTATGGGAAAACATTTTTTTTTCTAATTTTTTCTTTAACAAAGGTCAATTACTATACTACTCTCGTCTTCTTCCTTTTAAATCTGCAAACCCTAAATCCGCCGCTCTTTATTTTTTTTCACTTATTTCTCGAGTTTCTTGTTCTAGCTAGTGTTTATATCAAGATCTGATGGATATATCATGTGGGCATTAATTTAAATCATGAAAACTGAAGAAAATATGAATTTTTTTTCCTCGGCTCCGAGTTTTTCACCGCAGAGGCTCTAAACGCTACGGTAAGTAGCCGCCAAGCGCCTCCACGCCGAGAATGCGGTCGCCTTGCCCGTGTTTTCGAACATAGATTAAATCTAAACAGTTATCAATAGTCTAAGCAAGCAAATAATAAAGAAGTAAATCTTTATAAAGCAGTAAATATAGCAAGCAATAAATAAAACAGTAAACAAGATGAACAAGACAATTGTTCAGCTTGGCAGAGAGTTGTTTGATGGAAGGATGGTTGCTGGATCTAGGGTTTCTATTCAGGTATTGTAGATTGTAATCCTATAGATGCTAAACAGTTGTATGCATGATATTGAAGAGCTTAACCACTAAATAAAAAATCAAGCAAAGCGTTCGCGTTACTAAATAAGTCTATTAACTAGATCTATTGACCCAAACAATAATGTCCGATCAATAACAGTGTCGATCGATACATTTTACTCGACGTCGATCGATTTCAAATGGGAATATCGACCGATGCGACTAGTTAAGCGTTATGTGCGAGTTAATATATGCTCACTAAAGATCCCTAGAACTAGCTATCGCACTACAAGAAAACTCGTCCTTTACTAGGACGAGTTTTCCTCGTTATTTCCTAGTAAATGACCATTTACTAGGAACTTACGAGGAAACGCGTTTCGTCGAAACACATTCATCATAAAGCCTTTTTCATCATAAGGTCCTAGCTAATTTACGAGGAAACTTTTCCTCGTAAACGCGTGGATAACTTTTCCTCATAAGGTCCTCGTAGTGTTTCCTCGTAAAGTCATGGTAAATCATTTCCTTGTAAGCTCATAGTAATACATTACGAGGAATTTACTAGAATAGTTTACGAGGACATTACTTCAAATCCTTTACGAGGATTTTGCTTCGAATTATTTTTTTCCCTATTAAAAGTTTTTTAATTATAGATATAAATAATATATTTTTTAAAAATTAAAAAACCAAATTATAAATAAAAAAAGAAATAACAAAATATTTTATAAATAACTAAATAATATACAATTAAGTTTTAAAATTCCTAATATACAATTTAAAATAAAAAAAACTATGGATGGTGCTCGTTAAATTGCCGAACGAAATCGTCTTGGCTCGCCAAATCCTCCTCTTCCAAGTTGGTTGCCGGCTGTGACTGTGATGGTGGAGGCTGTTGGGTTGGAAGCCCTCTACTTTCCCGTCTCTGACGCAACATCTCTGCCAATTGCGGGTTCCAAACCGCCAAAATATACAGGACATCTGTTAGAGAACTCACATGATCGGTGAGCAAACTCACATGAGACCGCGTCGCCTGCAACTTCAAACGCATCTGAGCATTGACATCGTGCTGTTCCTGAGCATAGGACGATGTCGCTGTGGGGACATCGTTAACGGAGCCAATCCCGACGATACGCCCCTTTTTTCCTAGGGGTGACTTGTAAATAAAAAAATGAATAACGTTTAAAAAAAATTAAATAAATAATAAAAATTAATAGAAAAACAAATTATTTACCTCCTCGTAAATCTTATCCACTTCAAGAGTGGATAATATGACTGGAGTCCCAGTCTGCTGAGCCAGTTGGATCTGACGTTCGTCAACCCGGGCAGAAACCTCGTTGTAGATCCACTCGGATCTACGATCTACAAACTGCCCAGCCTTGTTCCGGTGGGTCCTCTCGTAAAGGTCTTTCAGAGAAGAAAGACCTGTCTCTTTAGCCTAAAAATAATTTTTAAAATTAAATATTAATTTGAAATATTCAAATAGAGTAAAAAATAAATAGTTATTAAAAATCATCTTACCATGTCTAGACGAACTCCCCTGTGAGGTTTTCGACCCGTGGTGTGAAGCATCTTCGTGTTGCCATGCTCGTCTCTTGTCATGCGGTTCTCGGAGTTTGTGTGGGAGGTTCTGACTGAGTCCGGCAACCCCCAATATCTGATGAGGCCATCCCACACGTCGAATGTGAGGCAATCGGGTTTCCCGTCCTCGTAACCATCCACCTGAGCAAAAAATAATTAGAATTAATTAAAATCAATAAATGATTTAAAACTATATATATATATATATATTTTATAAATCCACACCTGAAAGTCGCCCTTCCAGTCGTAGACTATGTCGAGCAATCGTGCTCTTGCCTTTGCCTCAAACTCCGTCTTCACTAGTTGGTGAATCCCTATAGACCAACGGTATTTTTGCTATAACCAGAAAAAATAAGAGACGGATTAGTTCAACAATATTTATAATTTTAAATAATTAAAAATAAATTAAGTTGATTAATTAAACTTACAGCGAACGATTTGAACCACATCTTTTTGTGTGGCTGGGCGTCTTCTTCCAGTTTGGAGTGGGAAAGTATCCCTTGATACAATCCGTGACGCTCTGAGCGACACATCCATCAAGACCAAACCTGGAAAGACACAAAATAAAAAATTAATTAGATTAATTTGTAAATGTTTTGTTGATTAAGAATAAATTAAAAACGCTTTTTAAAAATTTAAAACATACCATAATATGTTATGGCCGTCCCGTCGGATAGGATCTAACTCTGGCAGCCCTTCTCTGCCTGGAAGGGCCATAATATTCTCCACCGTGTACACCGCAAATGGTGCGTTTGGCGGCACCTGCAAATCAGGATGAACCCCGACCGGTGGAGGAGGAGGAGGTTGTTGGTCAGACCGGGACGCCGTAGAAACTCCCTGAGTCTCGGGAACATCGTCATGATCCGGAATAGAAGAACGAGGAGTAGACGAAGATGATGCGCTTGGGTGACGACCGAAAAAATCTTCGTAGTGACTCCCCTGAAGAGGCCTCTTAGCCGTAGCAATCTTGCTCTATCTAGGCATCTAAATTTTTTAAAAAAATCAAAACATTAATTCCTGTATAATTTAGAAAACAATTAAAAAAAGTAAACCAACCTAATCTAAATTACCTAAACTAACCATCTAATCTAAATTTCCTAAACTAACCACCTAATCTAAATTCCCCAATCTAATCACCTAACTAGGAAATAGAGAGAACCTTAAGAGGATTCAGAGAGAAGCTTACTACAAATGATAGAAATCGGATGGCTCGAGTTTATATAAGGAATTTTGTTTCCTCGTAAGGCCTTAGTAACATTACTAGGACTTTACGAGGAAATAGCTATGCCCGCGTTTTTTTTCCTCGTAAGGTCCTAGTAATGGTGTTACTAGGACTTTACGAGGAAACAGCTATGCCCGCGCTTTCTGTTACTAGGGGTTTACGAGGAAAGAGTTTGTAAATCCCTAAACTCGAAACCCCAAACCCCAAACCACAACTTCCTTAACTTATAACCTCTTCTACAACCAAATTCATAACCTCTTCTACACATAAACCCCAAATGCAAATTAATTTTGTGATTAAACAAACTTAAAACATATATAATCCAAATTCTTTTTTTTTTGGTGATTAAACAAACTTATAAACATACATAATTCATTCGGATACATTCTCGTAATCTGTTGAAACATCATCATTTTCGTAAAACTCGTCCTCTACACCTTCGTCCGTTGAGTGATCAGGAACATCTTCGTATTCACGATTATGCAGATCAATGAGTAGGATCTCATCAATTTCTGCTTCAGGTTCCTCGATCTAATTGATGTTTTCTTCTTGTAATTGTGGTTCTTCTCCAGCGATTATTCGTCCTCGAGGTGTAACTTTGATAACAGCTAACCAGTTTATTCCCGATGTAGTAATCCGAGGGGATGGAATGAAGAAAACTTGATCTGCTTGGCAAGCTAATATGAAAGGCTCGAACTTGTTGTACCTAAAAAAATAAAGATCAATGTAAAAATTAATTAATACTCGAAACCTGGATATAAAAAATAAAGAATTTGTTGTACCTTTGTCCACCATTGACATCAACTACACCGTTCTTGTTAGTTCGAACACCTCTGTTGATGACCGGATCGTACCATTCTCACTTGAAGATAACGCATTTCAAACTCATACCTGGGAATTGAACTTCATAAATCTCCTACAAGATCCAGTAGAAATCTGTTTCGCCTTTCACACATATTCCATAATTACTTGTCGCCTGGTTTCTACCATAGTCATAGGTATGAAATGTATAGACTCGGGTGAAATACATCGATGATGCAGTGACCTTTGTAACTGGACCTTGAAGTAATTCACGAAACCATGCGGGATACTTAGGATCATCATAATCAACCTGCAAAAAAGTAATTAATAGAACTAGACATTAGACTTACTTTGTGGTAATGTATGCATAAAATTTAAGCTATAATAAATACATGTTTCCTCAACCACTTGATAAAGTGTTGATCTTTTCTTGTCTAACTCAGTTGTCGATATACCAGGTATTGCTTCTTCGACTTGAGTCACAAATTGGCTGTAAAATCATATATGTTATGTTATTTAATATTGGAAAAAAATATATATTTATATATATATATATATAAGTGTGTATGTTTATATATTTACCTTTCAAAATAACTAATCAATGAATGCTCGCAATTGAGAAGAATATAAAGGTGTGCACTATGGACGTCTTCATCACTCGACCACCAAACCTCTTTCAATTTCCCACCCAATCGCCCAATTTGACAAAAGATGTCTGAAACATCATCTTCCATATATGTCGGCACGACACCACCATCATCATATCTTCTTGGAGCTCGTTTCCTTGTACGTACTTTCGGTGCAAAGTAGTACGATGTGAAATGTGATGTTTCTTCCGTCAAACTTCCCGCAACAATAGAACCTTCAACTCTTGCTAGGTTTTTGGCTTTTCCTTTCAAAGTTTTCATGGCCCTTTCATACTGAT
>CAKOAT010068489.1:0-51807 GCA_932364175.1 Eruca vesicaria subsp. sativa | reverse complement strand
AGAGGTGGACAACAAGGTGTTCCATGACGTCGAGAAAAGTAGGCGGAAATAGTTTCTCCAAGTTGCAGATTAAGATGGGGATGTTTTCATGAAGTTGTTGGACAACTTCCACTTTAAGAGTGCGGGTGCTCAGATCCCTAAAAAATGCTCCAATTCCTTATATATTACAAAAACAAAATTATCCACATTAGTGTATATATATATATATATAAAGAAATAAATTAATCATATCATCGTATTATATTAATTAATTAATTACCTGAAAGTGCTTCATGTACTTTTCCCGGTAGTAGCTCCTCAAATGCAAAGGGAAGTAGTCGCTGCATAAAGACATGACAATCATGGCTCTTCATCCCGGAGAACTTTTGCCCTTTCTCAACACATCTTGAGAGATTTGAAACATACCCATCAGGGAACTTCACTTCTTAAGCCACCCAGTTAAACAACACAGACTTTTTCTCTGATGACAGTATGAATATTGGAACTAGAACTTGCCCATTGCTTTTTATATGTAGCTCACTCCTTGAGCAGATATTGGGTAAGTCCAACCTCGATTTTACGTTGTCTTTCATCTTCCCTAGGACGTTCAATATTGTGTTCACAATGTTCTTAAAAAGTTCTTCTATATGTGCATCACATCGAGGTTGTGGTGCAAAAGAAGATCTTTCCAATATGGCAATTCCCAAAATATACTCTTTTTGTGCCAATTGTGCTGAACACCATAAGAATCATGCATATTACTGGGAACATGCCAATTCCCACCACGAGGAGCTGTTTCTAGAGCACCGTAGTAATCGATTTGCGCTTCGATTTGTTCTCCAGTTAAATATGGAGGAGGAGTGTCTTTGACAACCCTTTTGTGCCTGAACAATCTCTTGTTTCTTCGGTATGGGTGGTAAACGGGAAGAAATCGACAGTGACAATTGAACCAAATAGTCTTCCTAGCATGCTTCAACTAAAATGCATCTGTCATTCCATTACAATATGGACAAGCTAATCTCCCATGTGTAGTCCACCCAGACAACATCCCATATACAGGAAAGTCACTGATGGTCCACAAAAGGATCGCTCGCATCGTAAAGTTCGTTTTCGTTGAACAATCATATGTCCTCACCCCTGTTAACCACAAATCTTTCAACTCTTTTATCAGTGGTTGTAGAAAAACGTTGAGAGATCTTTTTGGATGTTTTGGACCAGGTATTAATATGGTCATGAATAGAAACTCTCGTCGCATGCACATCTCTGGTGGCAGGTTATACGGTGTAAGAAAGACCGGCCATAATGAATATTGTCTCCCAGACATTCCACATGGACTAAATCCACCAGTGCATAATCCAAGATACACATTCCGACTATTGCTAACGAAATGTGGATGTATATTGTTAAAATGTTTCCAGGCTCTTGCATCTGATGGATGAGTCATCTCTCCATCCATCTGAGTATGCTCGGCGTTCCATCTCATCCCTCCAACAGTCTCCTCAGATTGGTACAATCTTTTCAATCAGTCTGTGATTGGTAGGTACCACATCCTTTGGTACGGTACCTTATTACGCCCTCGACCTTGCGGTTTGAATCGTGGCTTCTTACAAAATTGACATTCTTCCAACTTCTCATCATGTCCCCAGTAAATCATGTAGTTGTCGATGCAAATGTCTATCATCTCCGAGGGCAACCCAAGACTATATATCAATTTCTGAATCTGATAATAAAATTCAGCAGACACATTGTCTTCTGGCAAATACTCTTTAAACAAGCCTGCCCATGCATCCATACAATTTTCAGGTAGATTATGATCGGTTTTAATACTCATCATTCTAGCAGCTAACGACAATTTAGACAGACCTTCTTTACAACCACTGTAAATTGGCTCATTCGAAGCTTCTAACATTTCATAAAACTTTTTTGCATCTAAGTTAGGTTTTTCAACTTCATCATCATCATGAGTTACAAATGCATCACCTACCATATCATGAACCCTATCACAATCTACCATTTGTTCCTCTTGGTGATGATAGCTATTTTCATTACGCAAATGATCAACCGGTTCAACCTGAAAATTGCTATTACTACTGCTACCTTCATTCCTACAACTAACATCTTCTCCATGTTGATACTAAATATAATAATATGGCATGAAACCTCTATTTATTAAATGCTTCCAAACATTTTCACGAGGGCCTAATTTTGTATTGAGCATTTCCGACAAGGACAAAATATCTTACCACTTTCCTGCGTGAGTGGTGTAGAATCTGCTTGATGCATAAACGTCTCCAACCCTTCGAGAAATTCTTTCGTCACCCTCCCGTTATCATCTCTGTGTGAATACATCCACTTCCGCAACTCGAAAATATTTCCCGGACCGGACATTTTTTTTGTGTTTGATCAAGCTTATAGCTGATTTTTTTTTTTGTGTGTTTCAAATGAATCACAAATGGTGGTATTTATAGAAATTTTCGAATCTGAGCATTTACTAGGAAATTGCTAGGAAAGGTAGGTACAACACACGTTTTTGATTTAAATTTAATATTTTCTATCCAGTTCCTCTTAATTTTGTAATAACAAATCCATTCCTCCTAATTTCATAGTAAGTTTTACTAGGACTTTACGAGGAAAGCTATTACTACGCGTTTACGAGGAAATGGACTTTTGCCACGTAGTGTCCTCGTAATGGTACTACGGTCTTACAAGGAAACCTGTTTCTCGTACCTGTACGGGGACCTTACGAAGAAACTAGTTTTCCTCGTAAAACCGAAGTAAGTTCGTAGTAAATTTACGAGGAATTATTTTCCTAGTAAAATTTCCTAGTAAATTCTTAGTTTTCTTGTAGTGTCACTATACTCTAGCAAATCTCAGCTTAATAGAACATATTTAGGATATCTAGGATTGTTTAAAGGTTACTCAAACAATCTAAACTCCTTAGATCAGGTTTCTAGGTAGCTAATCTATAACATATGCACTAAGAACATCCTATTAGCTACCTAGAAACCTGATTTATCTTGTGGCATAATATGGACTCAATATAGAAGTATGAAAGTCTACATCCTATTTATTAATAGGGATCGCTCGGTGGCATTGGAAAGCTAAATTAAAGATCTATCTTGTGGCAAAATATGGACTCAATATAGAAGTATGAAAGTCTACATCCATAGCTAAACATCTGACGCATCTGTGCAGTTCTGCATTCAAAAGACTCCAAAAGACACCAAATTCACCATATTTCTCCAAAACGTACCTGAACTTGTAAATACTCTAAAAAGACTCCAAAACATAATAATTATATCTTAAAATACTTATATACCATGACAAAAATGGGTCATAATCATGGTATAACATCTATCTCATCTTCTTAACATGATTAGTATTGAATCTATCATGGGTTTAAGGTTAAACATGGTGATTAGTGAGTAGATCCATCTTGGATTCATGGGCTAGGTTAATTAGGGTGATTAAGTGTAGATCTAAGGTGTTACGTGTTAGATCTAAGTGTTCCCTTGCTTGTTGAGTGATCTTAAAGATAGATTATCGTTGGCTTCTCTAGTTTAGATCATTAGACATTTCCTGCTCACAAGGTGTATGTTGAAGGGCCTAAACCAACTCTTCTTAGCTTTAAGACTTCTTAGTAAATGACATTTGAATCTAGGAAGTCTTAGATAGTTATTAAACCTATTCCTAATGATTGCTTGATTTAGTTAGACCAAAAACCTTTGTGTTTGATTAGGGAAAGCAAATGAGCATTTGTCTTGACCAAGAAATTGCTTAGTTAGGTTGTTTAGACTTAAGGATGCATTTTGATTGAATGCTTGCCACCTCTATTGAATCTTGATCACCTAAAATAAAATACCTAGTCCCATGGGTCCTATTCTTACTTATTGAAAGAAAGCTTGTTCCTTTATTGCATTTTAGTTTTGTTCTTGAATCATATCACTTCACTAAACTTGTTTCATTTAGATAAAGCATTAGCTTGTAATCTCTTTGTTTCAAAACAACTTAGGATTGGATTTTACATCCTATATTTACAAGGTTCACACATGGGAGAAAAGTCTTTCAAGAGATTCAATCAATACATGGGATGAGTGCAAGAAAGCTTTCCTCACCAAGTTCTTCTCTACCTCAAGAACTGCCAAGCTTAAAAAATGAGATTTCTGGTTTTCATCAAAAGAATCTTGAAGGCTTTAGAGAAGCATGGGAAAGGTTCAACAGCTACATATCTCAATGTCCTCATCATGGTTTGAATATGGAGAGTTTGCTCAGTACTTTCTACAGAGGTGCTTTGCCTAAGTATATATGCCAACTTGACACTGCTAGCAATGGTTTATTCTTGGGGAGAACTGAAGCATATGCTTTGGAGCTTGTAGAGAATATGGATCGAATTCACAAGGATCTAGGGAACCAATTAGATCTAAACGTTTATGAATAATCTAGGTATGTAAGTAATCGAACAGTAAATAAGATTATAAAGAAGTAAATAAAGTAAATTGCAATGAAATAGTAAACAAGATGAACAAGATAATTCTTCAGCTTGGCAAGAAGTTGTTTGATGGAAGGATGATTGCTAGATCTAGGGTTCTATTCAGATTTTGGAGATTATAATCCTATAGGTGCTATCTAGTTGTTTGCATGGTATTAAAGAGCATTAACTATCTTAACAACAGATTTACTAAACTCTCATTTAATAAACGTGTCTATACTAGAGTGTTATTGACCTAAACAAGAATTTCCGATCAATAACAGTGTCAATCGATTATTCTGTAGGAATATCGTTCGATTCACTTTACTCAACATCGATCGATTTCGGATCTGAATATCGATCGATGTGGCTAGTCAAGCGTTACATGCGAGTTAACAAAGACTCACTAGGATCCTAGATCAAACTCTCGCTTTATTTTAATTGAAATCCTAGCTTAATCAGGACGTGTTCTAGACTATCAGAGTTATTCAAAGGCATTTAAACAACCTAACAATTCTAGGTTCAAGTTTCTAGTTAGAAAGTCCAGAACATGAGCATTAAGAATAATCCTATTAATTAATACCACAACAAGAAATCCTATAGTTGGGGCTAATCCCACTAACCTATTTGAACCCTAAACCTAAAAGGTGGATCTACTCTAACATGAAGTTTGTCACAAAAATCATAGATAAAATAGGTGAATAGAATAGGCTAGATAGAATAATAAAACCAATGGAGTTCCAGGAGGACTCTGATAGGAGTTCCTCCCTTCTCTCCTAGAACTAAGAATAATACAAAATAAATCTTAGGTAATCTCCCGTCAACAATGGCTTGCAAATAACGTAAATAGGGTTTCTGGTCGTCCAAGAGGATTCTAGTAATTTAGGCTTCTTCTGGGCTTAAGTTGGTCTTGAAATATACTTGATCCGCGTTATGTGATCCATATCGATCGATACAAGTAGTGCTGCATCGATCGATTTCCCTTTATCTTCTCTACAGCTTCCTCTCCGCAAAACATACTGACCACTCTTCAGTAAAACATGCACAACTTCTGCTACAAGATGCTGATTAACCTCAAACCGGTGGCATTGCAAAGCTAACGCAAAGATATATTTTGTGTAAAAATATGGGCTCAATCTAACGGTGCGAAGGTCTCCTTTTATAGCTAAACATCTGACGCGTCTATGCAGTTCTGTTCAAAAGACACCAAAATCACCATATTTCTCCAAAACGTACATGAACCTGAAAATACTCTAAAATGACTCCAAAAAATAATAAATATAACTTAAAACACTTATATACCATGACTAAAAATGGGTCAAAATCATGGTATATCAAACTCCCCCAGACTTACCCTTTTGCTTGTCCTCAAGCAAAACAAACATGCAGTCTCTCTGAAAGAGGTTTAAAAACAGCAGGGACGCACAAAATCTTTAACTTACTACTATCACCTCTACTATGTTGCAACCACATCAAATAAGTGCTAACCTCATAGATACTTTATATACCATATCAAAGCTTAGCAACCAAATCCATTCTACCAGCAACTTAGCAAATACTATCTTGACTCACCCCTCTATTAACCTCATTTCTTACATAAAATAAAGTGCAGGTTTTACCTTGTGAGTATCGATCAAAGGATACTTGGACTCTTACCCATCAGTTTCTGCGTTAACAAGTAGTCATATTCTGGTTTCTTTTCTCCTTATATCCCTCCTCTCTGAAGCTTTTTTAATTCAATGTCAGTGAACTAAGACATGTACTAATGGCTTCCATCTTGTTCACCTTTATTGATTTTTTTTTTTTTTTTTTTTTTTACAAAGTGTAGGCGAATAATGGGGTCATAAGTAATGTACCTACCCCTCGTTTCCACAATGTGTGATCATTCCTTTGAATTAGAATAGTGGGGTCATAGGTAATGTACCTACCCCTCTGCATCTTAGGAAATCATCTCAATCTTTTCTTTTATAGATGCTGAAGAGAGGAGAGAAGAAAACCAAAAGTTTATAGACTTACCTTTCATACCTGAAGGAGGAATCTGATCCAATGTATACCAAGTTCCAAAGCAAGCAAATTAGTCAGATTAGGGTTGGATGCCAGTTTCGGTTCCTTCAAACTTTCTAAGCAAGTGTGATCTAATGGCAGGATGATTCACTTTGGTATCTCTAGTATACCCTGCTGTCAACAAATATAAGAATGATGCTATAGTGTGGTTAGATAATAAGAAAAAAATTAAAACGATCATAATCCCTTCTTGAGCTCAATAAAAATAGTTTTTGAAAACAATTTTAATAAGACTCACAATAAAAAAAAATATCAGTAAACATCCCCCAAATTTAAATTACACTGTCCCCAGTGTAAAACAGTCGGGTTGATGTTGGAAAAATAAATTAAAAGTGCTTAATGTAACAAGTTAGAACGATATACCTGACCAGAAACAGTATCGATCGACATAGTGAAGTGACAATCGGTCGTTGGATCTTAAGTGCTGTCGATTGATATTGATATGGTCTCATCAGTCGATGGCTTAGAACAATCGTACTACTCGGATCGCTTTTTTTTATAGCTAACTAAAACATAATATTAGTAGAACCTCCCCTAGACTTAAACAACACTCACCAGCGGTATATAGACTAACATTGGTGGGGATAATAAATCATAAGTACTAAATTTAACAAGGAGAAACAGTATACCTGCTCGTTGATGATGATGAGTGTCGATTAACACAGTTAAGTGGCGATCGATCGATACTCGTGATGCTCTGTCGATCGATACCCTGGCCAGCCATCGATCGATGCTCGTTGCAGAACTCGTTGTCCTCAGGTCGAACATAAATAAAACATAAATAGGAAATAAAAAGAAATTAAAACAAAAATAGAAGATAATAATAATAATAAAATAATTTTTTTTCGATGAACAGTATCCTGCTACAGTAACATTGCTACAATACGTAGCTACAGTAACGTTGCTACAGTGCATAGCTACAGTAATGGTGCTACAGTGCGTAGCTACATCGTTGCTTGACGGGATAGCTACAGTATCGATCGACGGGACTGCTACAGTGTCGATCGATGTCCTTACTACAATGTCTCAGCTACAGTAATTTTATTATTCACTTTTTTTTTCTGACATCAATGAAAAACAAAAATCAGTAATAAATGAAAGTAAAACCAAATTTTTAAAAAAACCGAACAGTGGTTTTCCTCCCACTCAGCGCTTATTTCTAGTCATTAGCTTGAAATCTGGAGATATCTGATTTAGTCCGGATGAGAATGAGGACTCGCTCCAAAATAAGTCTCAGTATCCATTCTCTGAAGCTTTATCATTCTTGTGTGAAAGCCTCCTCTATATACTCTTCTTCTTTATCTATCATCTCAGCAATAAGGAGTGCTTTAAGCTTTGCAAATGGTTGTGAGAAACATTTGTTACGCACTCTCGATTTCCTAACATCATCTGAGAAGTTAAGAGTGAATGATAACTGAGGATCTCCCTTGATCCCTTTCCTCTTCTTCCAATTCCTCATTTTTTCCCTCCAGACTTGTCTGTTTATGTCTCCGCGTGCTGAGATACCCGAAGGATGTCAATCGACGATGAACTGGTTGTGTCGATCGATGGTTTCTGACCGGTGTCAATCAATGGTATCTGGTCTATGTCAATCGATAGTGCTTATGTTGAACCTTTGTCAACTTCACATCTACATCTCAATCCTCTTTGAGAAGCTTCTACGTGCTGATGTCATCCAATATCCTAATGTAGGAACCTGGTTGCGCAATTCTATCTGGTGGGATAGGAAAATCAATTTTTAATATTGCGCAAGGAACCACAGTCTTCCTGGGATCATGTATCCTTTTCACTCTTTTGTGAAAACCATCAGCTTCATCTGCACAGATAGGTTGTCTCAGATGTTGAGGGACAGCAATGTGTGAGGCCTCAGACTCGTGCCTTCTCTCGTCGATCAATTGCATCTCAACTGTGTATCATGGTAGCTAATCCATCCCTGGATGTCGATCGATACAAAGGTATATTGTGAACTTCCCTGGGTCGTTTGTTGGGGTCAAAATCGGTACGACGGAATTAATAGCCAAAACTTTCCGCAAGAATACAAAAAGAACAGTTTTATAAAGCTCGAGAATCGTTTTATAAAACTGGAGAAATCGTTTTATAAAACTCGAGAAATCATTTTATAAAGCTCGAGAATCATTTTATGAAACTCGAGAAATCGTTCTATAGAGCTCGAGAAATCGTTTTATAAAGCTCGAGAATCGTTTTATAAAGCTCGAGAAATCATTTTATAAAGCTCGGGAATCGATTTATAAAACTCGAGAATCGTTTTATAAAACTCGAGAAACCGTTTTATAAGACTCGAGAATCATTTTAAAAAACTCGAGAATCGTTTTATAAAACTCGAGAATCGTTTTATAAAACTCGAGAAATCGCTTTATAAAACTCGAGAAACCGTTTTATAAAACTCGAGAAATCGCTTTATAAAACTCGTGAAAACGTTTTATAAAACTTGAGAAACCGTTTTATAAAACTCGAGAATCGTTTTATAAAACTCGAGAATCGTTTTATAAAACTCGAGAATCTTTTTATAAAACTCGAGAAATCGCTTTATAAAACTCGAGAAACCGTTTTATAAAACTCGAGAATCGTTTTATAAAACTCGAGAATCGTTTTATAAAACTCTAGAAATCGCTTTATAAAACTCGAGAATCGTTTTATACAACTCGAAGATCGTTTTTATAAAACTCGAGAAACCGTTTTATAAAACTCTAGAATCGTTTTACAAAACTCGTGAATCGTTTTATAAAACTCGAGAAATCGCTTTATAAAACTCGAGAATCGTTTTATAAAACTCGAAGATCGTTTTTATAAAACTCAAAAGTCGTTTTATGAAATCCGAAGACCGTTTTATAAAACTCGAGAATCGTTTTACAAAACCGCAAAACACAGCAAAAAACCGCAAAAAATCGAAAAAGCCGTAAGACGCGAACTAGTCGCAACTAGTTCGCCCATCGGCGAACTAAGCCGGGCCCGGCTTAGTTCGCCGATGGGCGAACTAAGAGTCACTCTTTAGTTCGCCGATGGGCGAACTAGAGACGTCCCGGACACTCCGCGTCTCGATTTCCCGCATTCCCGATTCGAAACTTACGTCTTTCGACAAGGTCGCGTTCTAAACCACGGCCGAAATATCTCCCGTTCCATCTCGATCCGACTTACCATTCGAGTTTTACGATAAAAACCGTAAAACTTCGTTTTCTCGGAAAGAACNCGGACACTCCGCGTCTCGATTTCCCGCATTCCCGATTCGAAACTTACGTCTTTCGACAAGGTCGCGTTCTAAACCACGGCCGAAATATCTCCCGTTCCATCTCGATCCGACTTACCATTCGAGTTTTACGATAAAAACCGTAAAACTTCGTTTTCTCGGAAAGAACTCGAGGAAATCGTATAAAACGGCAACGGTTAAACGAAACACCGAACATTGCCTAAACTATACGATTTATTCGAGATTTCTTGTTGAAATCATAAAAAACGCGCTTTTAATAAAAAAAAACGCCGAGTAAGTCGTAAAAAACGTGTTTTTAATAAAAAGTCGAGTAAATCATAAAACTTTGCGATTAACTCGAGAAATTTATTAAAAACGACGTCAGATCGGGAAACGATCCCGTAAAAGTCGGAAAACGGTTTTTATCACAAAACGGCCCGGAAGGACCTAAAACGCGATAAAAACCCATCTCACGATTTCAACGGAATCAAACCCGCAGATTTGATAACGTTTTGACGGTTTACTCGCAGAAGGAAAATAAAAGTCAAGTTTAAAGATAAAAGGAAGGTTTGAAGAGAAATATAAGATTTCCGCAGAAGAAAAGGAAGGATCGAGAAGAATGGAAAATTCCCGATTTAGTCAAATCTGGGTGAAATGGAAAGATCGGATAGCCAAGACAAGGAGTATATAAAGAGGAGGTCAAGGGCAGAAGCACACACGAAATTCAGAGCTCTCACCACCAAAACTAGCATTTAGGAATCTTTCCGTTTTTCTGTTAGCGAGCTGTGTCTCAATTAGGGTTTTCTAGTTCTTACTTTTTCGGCTACTCTCTTTGTACCAGTTCAACGCAGATTCGGAATAAGAACCTCTTTGCTCTCTATTTTCGTTTATTCTCATTTAAATTCTAAGTTATCGTCATCTTAATCTTTGTTGTGCGGTTCTCGCAGATAGCCGGTTCCTCTGGAAACTTAGGGTTCTCCCGAAGTTTCCTTATTTACGATTTATTTGACAGTAGAATGAAATCCACTCCCACAGTTTGGCGCTAGAAGGAGGGGGGGTCAGATCTATCTTACACCGTAACCGCAACATGACCAACGAAGAAACGATGACTGGTGACAACCAAACTCGCGACGAACGCGACAACGTTGAAACACCGCTACCAAAAGACGCGCCTGCGGCCAACGCTACAAACGCTAACGCCGAGACCATCAAAAAGATGCTTTCCGAGTTTAACAGAAAATCGGAAGGGCAGGAAAAGCTCATTGGTTCACTCGCAAAACGGCTCGAAACCCTAACTGCGAGAACCAAAGCAATTCGCCCCCGCGGAACTACCAAAATCCGCGGAAGGAGACTCGATTTCGGCGCTCCTACGGATCGTCCCAGAATCGATCAGGGAAACGTACCGGAAAGGGATTCCGGAAAAGAAAACCGAAGGCGACGGCATCGAAAGGGTCAACTTGGAAACGAGCGACCAGGACGACTCGACAGACGAAGACGCCGACGTCCATCCTAGGAGAAGGAAAACTCGCAGTCCTCAACCGGATTCGTCTCCCGAACGTTCCTTTACTGGAGACGAAGGAGAACTCGACTTCGCGCCATACGCAAAAACCGCCGAGGAGCGATCTCCGGTCACTCGCAGCAAACGCCGACGGGGTCGGAAAACTGCGGGCGATCAGACCGAGATTCGCGATCTCCGCGAATACATTACCAAAACGGCCGCAGCGGTAAAAGCGGTGAAATCTCAGATTCACCACGCGACCAGCACCGCACCCGAGATCGATCAGTTGCTGTACGAGTCTCGGAAAACGCCCTTCACGGCTCGCATCACCGAGATCAAACTGCCCGATCCCGGAAAGCTTAAGGTGCCAACTTACGACGGGACGACCGATCCCAAAGCGCACCTGCAAGCGTTCCAGATCACCATGGGACGAGCCAAGCTCAAGGACCACGAAAAAGACGCAGGTTACTGCCGCCTCTTCGTCGAAAACCTAGAAGGAGCCGCGCTCGAATGGTTCGCCAAACTTAGGCGAAACTCGATCGGAAGTTTCCGTCGACTGGCTTCGGAGTTCCTGAAACAGTACTCGATGTTCATTAACCCGGAGACCTCCGACGCCGATCTCTGGAGCTTGGTGCACGAGGAGGACGAATCTCTCCGCAATTTCATGAGTAGATTCAAACTCGTCATGGCTAGGGTTAGCGGGATCAGCGACAAAGCCGCCATCGACGCGTTAAGAAAATCGCTCTGGTATAAATCGGAGTTCCGCAGATGGATAACTCTCGAAAAACCGCGGACGATCTAGGATGCGCTCCATAAGGCCACCGACTTCATAACTATCGAAGAGGAAACTAAAATCCTGTCTGAGAAGCGTAAGCCGGCGAAAACATCCGCGAAGGATAACGCGTCCGAGCAGAAGCAGAAAAAGAAAATCTCTGGTAACGACAAATTCGTCCATCACGAGGGACAAGATCTCCGAGGGGCGCATAACTACGCTGTCAACTCCAGTTCGGAGCAAGGGCGAAGTACGGGAAACACGTGGACGAGAAATTCAAATTACGACGAGAATTCTTTCTGCGACGTCCACCAAACCCATGGTCATTCCACTGTGAACTGCAAAGTTCTCGGCGCCAGACTGGCCGCAAAGTTAGTTGCGGGAGAACTTTCCGAGATATCAAGCGTCAAGGATCTCATCCGCGATTCGGACCGCATCCCGAAGAATGACAAAAATGCGCCCGCCTCAGGGAAATCAGTCGGGCGAAAAACGCGGAAGAAGAACAGACGAGAAGGGTAACGACGCTAACCGTCGAAAAATCAACATGATCATCGGCGAATCGCCATACTTTAACGACACCGTCTCGTCAATAAAATCCTACCAACGTAAAGCCGAAACCGGCTCGAGTTGGAAGGTGCCGATGGATGATTCTCCGACAGGAGTAATCTCTTTCAACGATGCTGAAACCGGCGGAATCGACCAACCGCATGCCAATCCCCTTGTCATCGATCTGGTGATAAGCGATCTAGAGGTTGCGCGAATCCTGGTTGATACCGGAAGCACGGTCAACGTCATCTTCCGCAACACGCTAGCACGAATGGGAATCGACCTCTATGAAGTCGAGCCGATTCCAAAACCGCTGACTAGTTTCTCTGGCGAAACGTCAATGACCTTGGGATCAATCCGACTACCGATCGTCGCGAAAGAAGTGACGAAAATCGTTAACTTCGCGGTAGTCGATGTCCCGGCTATCTACAACGTGATTATGGGCACGCCTTGGATAAATTCCATGAAGGCGGTTCTGTCCACGTATCACTTAGGCATCAAATTCCCGACGCCTACGGGAGTCGCAGTAATTTGGGGATTCCAAAGACAATCGCGATCTTGCTTCCTGGCCGAACACAAGCTAAGGCAATTGGCGGTCGCGATCGTGAAACCAAAACGGGCAAAGGTCACACCACCGCCCGCAGACGACGACCCGAAGCAAGCAACGGCCGAGAAACCAGAAGTTTCCGCACCCATCGCTTCCGCCCAACCAGAGGAGACAATCCCGGACAAAGACATCGATCCCGCGACTGAAGCGATCGAGAAGTCTACGACAGCCGAGTAAACACACTCGCGCAAACTATCAGAACTACGAGATGGCTTGATTTCCGAAAGGAATACGTTGGCAGCTCGCCTAAAGACGAGTTCAGCTATCCCCCTTTCCAAAGCGGGGGGGGGGGGGGGAGTGGGTGAGTATACGAGTATTCGTATACTCCCAAAATTTTCTTCAAACTTTGAGTGTTCAACTGACTAATCGACAGTCCTAGCCTGTGAAGGAAATGCACAATGACTTCCGAAATCGGAAACCACATGTGGCATTGTTGCAAAAAAATGTTGTAACACGTGAAGAAACCGTCGGGCGCATCCTCGTCGCTCTCCCCGGCAAGTGGGGAACGAAACTCAACAGCCTCTGGGACTCGGCAGAATTCACGCATGTAATCAACGCTGTTTAAAAGCGTCAAACTCGAACGTCCGGAAATCTGATCGACGTCCGACAAAACTGGAACCCCAGTTCCGGGCCTAGCGGACCCCGATTTGTCTCCAATCGCCCAAAAGGCCTCGATATCCGCCGGATCGGCCAACGGGGACAAATACTCTTCTTTCGGATCCAAGGCTGGAGGCTGCGAACTCGTTCCTTCAGAATTCTGAAAATTTGAACTAGTTGAGGAACGGGTTTTTCTTCCTGAAAACATGCTTGAAGATCTTCAGAGAAAGTGGAGAGAAAAAGTTCTTGAATAAGTTGTAAAAGATGGAGTAAAGAATTCAAAATTTTACTCCATATACTTATAGAGAAGAATTTTACTATTCACCTTTGGACTTTTGGCCATTAAAGTTCCGCCTAATTCCACCAAACTCGCCAAACAAGCTCAAACCACTCGCAAGAATCTCACGATTCTTACGAGCTGGGGGGCTAACTGTTGGGGTCAAAATCGGTACGACAGAATTAATAGCCAAAACTTTCCGCAAGAATACAAAAAGAACAGTTTTATAAAGCTCGAGAATCGTTTTATAAAACTGGAGAAATCGTTTTATAAAACTCGAGAAATCGTTTTATAAAGCTCGAGAATCGTTTTATGAAACTCGAGAAATCGTTCTATAAAGCTCGAGAAATCGTTTGATAAAGCTCGAGAATCGTTTTATAAAGCTCGAGAAATCGTTTTATAAAGCTCGGGAATCGATTTATAAAACTCGAGAATCGTTTTATAAAACTCGAGAAACCGTTTTATAAGACTCGAGAATCATTTTATAAAACTCGAGAATCGTTTTATAAAACTCGAGAATCGTTTTATAAAACTCGAGAAATCGATTTATAAAACTCGAGAAACCGTTTTATAAAACTCGAGAAATCGCTTTATAAAACTCGAGAAAACGTTTTATAAAACTCGAGAAACCGTTTTATAAAACTCGAGAATCGTTTTATAAAACTCGAGAATCGTTTTATAAAACTCGAGAATCGTTTTATAAAACTCGAGAAATCGCTTTATAAAACTCGAGAAACCGTTTTATAAAACTCGAGAATCGTTTTATAAAACTCGAGAATCGTTTTATAAAACTCGAGAAATCGCTTTATAAAACTCGAGAANGAGAAACCGTTTTATAAAACTCGAGAATCGTTTTATAAAACTCGAGAATCGTTTTATAAAACTCGAGAATCGTTTTATAAAACTCGAGAAATCGCTTTATAAAACTCGAGAAACCGTTTTATAAAACTCGAGAATCGTTTTATAAAACTCGAGAATCGTTTTATAAAACTCGAGAAATCGCTTTATAAAACTCGAGAATCGTTTTATAAAACTCGAAGATCGTTTTTATAAAACTCGAGAAACCGTTTTATAAAACTCGAGAATCGTTTTATAAAACTCGAGAATCGTTTTATAAAACTCGAGAAATCGCTTTATAAAACTCGAGAATCGTTTTATAAAACCCGAAGATCATTTTTATAAAACTCAAAAGTCGTTTTATGAAATCCGAAGATCGTTTTATAAAACTCGAGAATCATTTTACAAAACCGCAAAAAACCGCAAAAAACCGAAAAAGCCGTAAGACGCGAACTAGTCGGAACTAGTTCGCCGATGGGCGAACTAAGAAACAATCTCTAGTTCGCCCATCGGCGATCTAAGCCGGGCCCGGCTTAGTTCGCCGATGGGCGAACTAAGAGTCACTCTTTAGTTCGCCCATCGGCGAACTAAGCCGGACCCGGCTTAGTTCGCCGATGGGCGAACTAGAGACGTCCCGGACACTCCGCGTCTCGATTTCCCGCATTCCCGATTCGAAACTTACGTCTTTCGACAAGGTCGCGTTCTAAACCACGGCCGAAATATCTCCCGTTCCATCTCGATCCGACTTACCATTCGAGTTTTACGATAAAAACCGTAAAACTTCGTTTTCTCGGAAAGAACTCGAGGAAATCGTATAAAACGGCAACGATTAAACGAAACACCGAACATTCCCTAAACTATACGATTTATTCGAGATTTCTCGTTGAAATCCTAAAGGCATGTCTCTTCGCCCACATCTAAACACTCGCGAAAATCGAAGTCTCCCGAGTTAACGAATCGGACGATTTACACCAAAGCGTTAGGTACGAGATGACAACTCGTATTCTTTCCTCTACATCAAAAACGAGTTTCATACTTAGAAAATATTTTCTTATTAAACATCCGAATACACACCGCCCGGCGGTAGGGATTCAAAGCCACCAACGGCCAGTCCCGGAAAAACAACGACAAAATCGAAAAAACTAAGAACATCAAACATCGAAGTCATCAAACCCAGGTTGATCGACTTCGCCATCTACATCCGAAATTCCAGGACCGACTTCAACCGAATCCGGCGACACCACGACGGGATTCCATTGATCCAACATTCGCGCCTTAAGGTCAAAAAACTCGGACTGCATATCTTTTTCCCGATTCAAATCTTCCCATCGCATTTTGGATTCCTTAGCAAACAAGTACCCTTCATTCTGAGTCAGGGATAACCCATGAACGACTCCGCGACATTCGCGATAATCACCATGCGCCCGTTGAACAGCTTCCGCATCCGAATAGCCGGTTGCAAATCGTTCGCGACGAACCTTCATCTCCTCGGCAACCTCCCGTTTGCCCGCACGACGAGCACGACGAATCTTTTGGCCAGAAAGCTCCTTCGCACGACGAGACCTGATCGCACACTCATCCCTCACGCGAGTAACCTCCCTCGCGACCATTTCTTCGGCCTGGTTGGCCTCGACCTCTGCCCGAAGACGAGCAACTTCCTTTTCGGCCATGTCCGCTCGAAACTCGGCAAGGCGAGCCTCAGCAGTGCGATTTTCCAGGGCATGGCTCATAATATGAAAACCCTACCAAAAGGAAGAATCAAGCCATGTCATAAAAGCTGCTCGAAAACGAAAACAATAAACGCACGTACCTCCTTTGCTATCTCAGACCCCCTAGTAAGCTCCGGAACTTGATCATGGTCGACGTCCGGAAAATGGGAGGTCGATGATCCGCCTGCCCTCGTCCAAAAGCCGTCTTCCGCCTGACTATCAAGAAAATCCTTGAGGATATTATCAGGAGAAGTCGCACGCTCAAACTCATCGTCTTCAATAACCGGATTCTTATCCCTTCGGAAGCGAGATTTTCAGCTCCCCATCGAGGGAACATGCGGAATGAACTCTCCGATAAATGGATCCTCCTCGTAAATCGGAGAATTCGCGAAACGTCGAGATCGGAAGAAGGCAACCGCCTGACGGACGCGTTGTGGAGAAAAACTACACCAACCAACTTCAACACGTTTGAGAGAAGTAGTGATCTCCGGAAGATCCGCAGGATACAGAGGCAGAGGATTGGTCACTGCGGAAAAACAGGAAGCCATTTTAAAAAAAAAATTAAAAATACGAATACTCATAATAATAAAGGTTCGTGCGAATCCAAGGCATATAAGTTGTAAAAGATGGAGTAAAGAATTCAAAATTTTACTCCATATACTTATAGAGAAGAATTTTACTATCCACCTTTAGACTTTTGGCCATTAAAGTTCCGCCTAATTCCACCAAACTCGCCAAACAAGCTCAAACCACTCGCAAGAATCTCACGATTCTTACGAGCTGGGGGGCTAACTTTTGGGGTCAAAATCGGTACGACGGAATTAATAGCCAAAACTTTCCGCAAGAATACAAAAAGAACAGTTTTATAAAGCTCGATAATCGTTTTATAAAGCTCGAGAATCGTTTTATAGAACTCGAGAAATCGTTTTACAAAGCTCGAGAAATCGTTTTACAAAGCTCGAGAATCGTTTTATGAAACTCGAGAAATCGTTCTATAGAGCTCGAGAAATCGTTCTATAGAGCTCGAGAAATCGTTTTATAAAGCTCGAGAGATCGTTTTATAAAGCTCGGGAATCGATTTATAAAACTCGAGAATCGTTTTATAAAACTCGAGAAACCGTTTTATAAGACTCGAGAATCATTTTATAAAACTCGAGAATCGTTTTATAAAACTCGAGAATCGTTTTATAAAACTCGAGAAATCGCTTTATAAAACTCGAGAAACCGTTTTATAAAACTCGAGAAATCGCTTTATAAAACTCGAGAAAACGTTTTATAAAACTCGAGAAACCGTTTTATAAAACTCGAGAATAGTTTTATAAAACTTGAGAATCGTTTTATAAAACTCGAGAAATCGCTTTATAAAACTCAAGAATCTTTTTATAAAACTCGAAGATCGTTTTTATAAAACTCGAGAAACCGTTTTATAAAACTCGAGAATCGTTTTATAAAACTCGAGAATCGTTTTATAAAACTCGAGAAATCGCTTTATAAAACTCGAGAATCGTTTTATAAAACTCGAAGATCGTTTTTATAAAACTCAAAACTCGTTTTATAAAACTCGAGAATCGTTTTATAAAACTCGAGAAATCGCTTTATAAAACTCGAGAATCATTTTATAAAACTCGAAGATCGTTTTTATAAAACTCAAAAGTTGTTTTATGAAATCCGAAGATCGTTTTATAAAACTCGAGAATCGTTTTACAAAACCGCAAAAACCGCAAAAAACCGAAAAAGCCGTAAGACGCGAACTAGTCGCAACTAGTTCGCCCATCGGCGAACTAAGCCGGACCCGGCTTAGTTCGCCGATGGGCGAACTAAGAAACACTCTCTAGTTCGCCCATCGGCGAACTAAGCCGGACCCGGTTTAGTTCGCCGATGGGCGAACTAGAGACGTCCCGGACACTCCGCGTCTCGATTTCCCGCATTCCCGATTCGAAACTTACGTCTTTCGACAAGGTCGCGTTCTAAACCACGGCCGAAATATCTCCCGTTCCATCTCGATCCGACTTACCATTCGAGTTTTACGATAAAAACCGTAAAACTTCGTTTTCTCGGAAAGAACNCCATCTCGCGATTTCAACGGAATCAAACCCGCAGATTTGATAACGTTTTGACGGTTTACTCGCAGAAGGAAAATAAAAGTCAAGTTTAAAGATAAAAGGAAGGTTTGAAGAGAAATAGAAGATTTCCGCAGAAGAAAAGGAAGGATCGAGAAGAATGGAAAATTCCCGATTTAGTCAAATCTGGGCGAAATGGAAAGATAGGATAGCCAAGACAAGGAGTTTATAAAGAGGAGGTCAAGGGCAGAAGCACACACGGAATTCAGAGCTCTCACCACCAAAACTAGCATTTAGGAATCTTTCCGTTTTTCTGTTAGCGAGCTGCGTCTCAATTAGGGTTTTCTAGTTCTTACTTTTTCGGCTACTCTCTTTGTACCAGTTCAACGCAGATTCGGAATAAGAACCTCTTTGCTCTCTATTTTCGTTTATTCTCATTTAAATTCTAAGTTATCGTCATCTTAATCTTTGTTGTGCGGTTCTCGCAGATAGCCGGTTCCTCTGGAAACTTAGGGTTCTCCCGAAGTTTCCTTATTTACGATTTATTTGACAGTAGGGTGAAATCCACTCCCACATCGTTCTTCTTCTCCAGTGTGGTCTTCTTCTTAAGACTGTCTCTAACTTGATGAAACATCCTCCTTATGTCTTCTTCTGTCTCTCTTGTTTCTCTGAAAAACATCCATAATCTGTGTGAAAAGTAGGCTTCTTCAAAAGGTTTCTCTTTATGTATTCTGAAAACTCTTTTTCTGAAGCTTGACAATTCCTTCTCATTAGCTTCCCTTTTATAAGGCTTCGCGATCTTGTCTTTCCTTTTTCTGAGAATTCTTCCAGCAGTTTTCTTTTCTATCTCCATGGACTCAAAGATATCCGTGGGTCTCTCAAAGATGGCTTTCTGAGGGCTTCTAGTAGTGTAATATCGCTCCCGGAATGTGTCAATACGTGCACCATCTATCTTGGGGAGTTGCACTCGGCGGTGGGGTATTGTGTATCTGGCGACATTGACTGGAGGGTGTCGGTCGATAGCATGGTCTTCATGTCGATCGATGGGAGGGTAGTCATGTCGGTCGATGTCGTGCGGTTCGATCTTGACAGGGACGGGCGGATGTGGGTGACGTGCTGCGAAGGCTTTGTGAGTCATAGTCTGGACGTTATTGCACTCGTACGGGTACTCGTCTAAGTCCATCGATCGACACTCATCAAAGTCTATCGATCGATGTACATGGGAACGTATCGGTCGATGATCACGGGGTGATATCGATCGATAGTAGTCGCGAACGAAGTCTCTCTCATCATCAGATTGATGAATCTCTTCTACTACCTCTTGCCAAAAATCATCATCCAGGATGGCATTGATGTTATTGTTGGCAAGCTCCTGCGTCCTTTGGGTTTCTGCTGTCTGTAACACCTGAGTCTCCAACTTCTTCATATGGGTGTGTAAACCACTTAGCTCTCAAGGACCTTGTTAAGCATCTCCTCCAGTTTAGTATCTTGGGTGGGTGGGTGTGGGTTGGAGTAGAATGAGTTTCCATAGCTCCTGTTGTTGTTGGGGTTGCTGCTGCTGAATGTAGGTGCAGTCTCTTGCTCATGTATGATCTCCTTCTGAGCGTTCAGCTTCTGACCTGCTGCATTATGCAGGTGACCATCTTGATCACGCAGGTCTCCATTCTCATCGGTAGTGAGAATAATAGGCGCTACCATGTCTCGCCGGTTAGTATTGATCGATGTAAGATGAGGTATATCGATCGATGTCGGATGAAAGGTATCGGTCGACGAACGGTTGTTGATGTCGAGCGATGTGACGGTGAGAGTATCGGTCGACGTTTAAGGTGTCTCGGTCGACTGTGGTAGGCAAGTATCAGTCGACAGGGATGTGTTGATGTCGATCGATGAGGAGCATAGGTCTTTGCGGATGCTACGTGATGTCACTCAAATGTTTAACCTAAGGAGTTATTTGCTCTCTCAAATAAGAGGTTCAATCGTAGTACTTAGGGATCAAATCATAAAGGAACTAGAGTCACAAAAGGTATAATCCTAAGTGATTAAGATAGGTTGAAAAAGGTTTAAAACAGTAAATAAAATAAGTAGCAAAGGTAAGTTGCTAAGGAAAATAGGTTTTGGTTTGAAAACAATGAAAAAAAATAGTTAGATTCAAGGTTACTATTCAGAAAATCAGGATTATAAATCTACGGATGTCTTAACGAATTGCTTTCAAATATATGAGAACTTCAACCCTTAGAAAAATCTATAGCTGTCGCTATCAGACTCGTTCATTGATCTGATTTCCGACTGCATCGATCGATGTTGCTATCGCAGTGTCGATCGATATAAGCTGTCGTCGATCGATGACTCTAGAGGAGTATCGATCAATATAAAGTATCAGATCGGATCAACTGTGTTCACCCGAGAAATTCTATCAGACCGGCTGTCGCATCGTGCCTTAATAGAGTCTGGGTTTAGCCAAATGATTTCAGGAAGATGACTATTAGATTAGTCACTCCATAATCAATACTCTAGGTAGCAAGTCTAGAGTAAGCATTAGGGTTCATTTGGATAATGAATATAACAACTCAACAATTTATAGTTGGGGATAATCCCTTATAACTATTTGAACCCCATATCTAACATATGAATCTACTCAGACATAGCCAAGAGATTCATAGCAAAAGAATAAGAAGAAAAGAAAATGATTTTATTGCTAAGTATTGAATAGAATACAAAACTCAAATCTTGTGTGTCTTTCTAGGGTTCATAGGCATAACTATAAATAGGGAGTACAATTAGGTTAAAAACTCGTCAGGGGCAGTCTTGTAATTTGGTGAGAACTTGGGCTTCAAGTCGGCCAAGTAAATCTTGCTCATCACGCTCTGTATCGATCGATGGTACATTGCGTATATCGATCGATGGAGTATCTCGACTTCAACTTCTACGGAATCGTCATCGATCGATTACACAAGGTGTGTATCGATATGTGTCTCTCAATGTCGGATCTTCATAGTCAACTTGTACACCTCTCCTTTAAGCTCCATAAGGCACCTAAATCATCACTTTACGACAAAATGCTTCTGAACCTGAAAACATACCTAATAGACTCCAAAACATAGATAATTATAATAAAAACATATAGAAAATATGACCAAAAACGGGTCAAAATCATGGTATATCACTACGTTCCAAGCCGTGAGGATCTTCTGAGTACAAAAGGTTTTTGTCCTTGTTGCTTCTAGTACTGCTGGGCATGTACCTGAAAGACACAAGAAAATTTTTTTGGTGTCAGAAGATAATTAAACAATAAAATAAAAATAACCTAGACCTAATCAAATTAAATCCAATGTTTTCAAAGTTCCCCGGCAACGGCGCCAAATTTGATATCACTCAAATGTTTAACCTTAAGTGAATTACTCTCTCAAATAAGAGGTTCAGTTGTAGTACTTAGGGATCGAATCCACATGGAACTAACAAATACAATATATATATTCTAAATGATTATGCTAGGTTGAAAATGTTTAAAATAGTAAAGTTACAGTTTATAAGCAATGGTAAGTTGCTTAAGAGAATGGATTTTAGGTTTGAAACAATAAAAGAAAGTAGTTAGATTCAAGGTTGCTATTCAGATAATCAGGAATATAATGCTATAGATGTTTTAATGAATTACTTGCAAGATATATGAGAACTTTGATTCTTAGATAGATCTAATAGCAATCGCTAAATAGATACATCCATTGATCTTATTGCCAGCAATATCGACCGATGTTTTGACAGTGATATCAGACGATATGGGTTGCTGTCGATCGATGACTCTATAGGAGTATCGATCGATATAGCATAAGATCGAATCAAAACTATGTTCACCAAGATCATAGACCGGCTCTCGCACAACCCTAGAGGATCTAAGCTTATGCCAAATGATTTCAGGACAATGATAAACAAGTTAAATCACATCCATGATCATACTCTAGGTAGCTACTCTAGAGTAAGCATTAGGGTTCATTTGGATAATGAATATCAACAATTCAACATTCCATAGTTGGGGCTAATCCCTCANAGAGGATCTAAGCTTATGCCAAATGATTTCAGGACAATGATAAACAAGTTAAATCACATCCATGATCATACTCTAGGTAGCTACTCTAGAGTAAGCATTAGGGTTCATTTGGATAATGAATATCAACAATTCAACATTCCATAGTTGGGGCTAATCCCTCATAACTATTTGAACCCTAAATCTAACAAAGAGATCTACTTAGACATAACTGAGAGATTCATGACAACTAGGTAATAATAGAAACTCATAGATCAGAGGATTGAACTTTTGGTTCTTGGAACAACAAATCTCTTTGTGTGTTTCCTCTAGATCCAGAATTATATAACCTTTAAGAAATTAAGATGAAAAGAAATACTTTATAGAATAGAACAAAGTAACAAGAAAAGTGTGCAAAGATTTTCAAGTACAAAAGGTATCAAAAGGTATTAGAAACATAAAAAGCATGTAAAAGCACACCTTGCCAAACACAAAGGCAAAAACTATAAATAAGAGTTCCATTAGGTTAAAAACTCGTCAGGGACATTTTTGTAATATTGGGAAGACTTGAGCTTCAAGTCGGCCAAGTTGAATTTGTTTTCCACGCATCATATCGATCGATGGTACATGGTGTACATCGATCGATGGAGTATCTTGACTTCATCTTCGATAGAAGCGTCATCGATCGATTACACAGAGTGTGTATCGATCGATATGTGTCCTCATTATCTGATCTTCATAGTCATCTCGGAAAACTCTCCTTTAAGCTCCAAAAGGGCACCTAAATCATCATTTTACTCCAAAGTGCTCCTGAACCTGAAAACATACCTAATAGACTCCAAAATATATATAAAACTCATAAAAACATATCAAAACCATGGCTAAAAGTGGGTCAATATCATGGTCTATCATGATTCTTTGGTGATAGTTTTTCGGAGTCAATCGCGGAGTTTTACCAAAAGTTATTTCACCGAGATCTAGTCAAAAAAAGTTTTAGCGGGTTTCTCAGGCGGAATGAATCACATGACCAGAAATAGGATCAGTCGGCGAGAAGGGAGGACGTGTTCCCTATTGCTGCTTTGTGTTCTCGATTTTTCTTTTTGCGGCAAATGTTCTTGATATTATTCCGTGACTCACTTGGTTCGACGGAGAATGAGATCAATGCTTTGACGCCTAAAAATTTCTCGTATATTTTTCTGATTCTTATACGAAACTTTTTTTATCAAGTTCGAGAAGATCTTTATGACTTCGACAAATCATTGAGTTTCACTCTGAAGTTTTGCAGAGATTTTCTAACCGCATGATTGCGACGAGAGATGCTGTATAGTCCTCGAGATTATTTCTCAGACGGTTTGGATCAGTCTTTAGCGTTTAGACGGTTCTTAGATTGTTGTTTGCTTTTGGGATGATTTTGACGAGGCGTCGCATTGTCTGAATATTTTTCTGCTTGTTTTGGCAAGAGTTTGCTTTATAGAAAGCATTTTCTCGATGCGAGGAAAAATATTCGACGAAAAGAAAAAAGATGAGTTTCCTTTGAAGGATTCGGATGATCGATAATCCGGGTTGGTTAAAGACCGTGGTGGATTGGCGATGACTTGGAGCATGTCTGATTTACGAATATTTCTAGGAGAGAGTCGGTTTTAAGACGACGTCAGCGTATCTATCTCCTTCTTTCTTTTAGGAAATGAGTACGTTCGAACAAGTGGCAATCGTTTCTCGGTTGTACGAGAGATTGGATCGGTTTGCGAGTTATGCCTAAATGGTTAGAGAACAACAAATTGAGATAGACAAAAATTGCTTACGACTTAGCATGCTAGACTATCCTGCTAAATTCTAAGTTCCCTGGGCAGTTTACAAGTCGTTTTCATTCTTCTCCTACGAGAATTTAGAAGTCTAATCAAATTTTCAAATCGGTCATACCTTAGTTTCATTGACGATTTGGGGTTGTCTATTCCTCGTTCTTCGTCTTTTGACTTATTGGTCTTCAACGAATTATCAACAAGAGCATCGGAGCGGGGAGAAGACATACCCATTGGAGTTCGTGTTCTTGTTTCTTCGTACTGATGGTCTTACTTAACCGACTAGGTGCGCTTTGTATATCGAAAAATTAATCACGTGTTTGTGATTGGATGTTTTCGACTTAGCATGGCAGAGTTTCGTAAAACCGGATTGCATTTTAGAGAGTTCAAATCTCTCGTATAGTTTAGGCAACTTTGGTGTTAAGTCGACCGTTGCCGTTTTAGACGACAGATTCGAACTTATATGAAAAAAACAAGTCTTTGCGGTTTTTATCGTAAAATCTCGATGGAAATTCCGATCGAGACGAAACGAGAATCAGCGCGATCAAGACTCGGGAGAAAAACTCGAGGATTGGTTCAGCTCGACGTAGTGCGAGCCGGGTGAAGCCTTTCAGCTCGCCGTGTGGCAAACTAGATGGTAAGAACCCTAGGGGCAAAGTCAGTACCTCTTGGGCGAGGTGAATGAGTCTTCTCAGCTCACCGTACGGCGAGCTGAACTGCTTGGTGCGGATAATATCGATTCGTCGAGTTGACTTGTTTTCGTCGTAGAATCTCAACGGAAAGTCCAATTGAGACGAAACAAAAAGCTGTATGATCGAGACTGGAGAGAGAAGCTCGTGGAGTGGTTCAGGTCGCCTTATGGCGAGCTGAATTAGTTCTCTCAGCTTGCCATACGGCGAGCTGGTGCGGACAGTCTCGAATCGTCGAGTTGACTTGTTTCCGTCGTGGAATCTCAACGGAAAGTCCCATTGAGGCGAAACGAAAAGCTGTACGATCGAGATTAGAATAGGATGAGGCTTAGGATCCTGAGAATCGTGTCCAACTCGCCATTGGGCGAGCTGGTCAAACCTTCACACGTTGATTTGGTTACGGGGTTTGATTGGTTTTATCGTTGCCCTTTTGTTTAGACGGAGAAGTCGCGAGCTCGTTTCTAGGTTGAATCTTTCGACGCCGTCTCGCTCGGTTTCCTGTTCGCGAGTAGGAGATTTATCCGATTATTTCAGCGTCGCGTCAGGGTTATCTTTTTCGGAATCTTTCTCCATATGAGTCACGAAATCGAGCCTCCTTCCGCAGATTTTAGTAGTTCCGCGGGGGCGAATTGCTCTGGTTTTCGCGTTTAGGGTTTTCAACCTGTTTTGCGAGTGAACCAATAAGCTTTTTCTGCTCTTCCGATTTTTTTGTGAAAATCGGAGAGCATCTTTTCGATGGTCTCGGCGTTAGCGTTTGTAGCATTGGCCGCAGGCGCATCATGTGGTGGTGGTGTTTTGTCAACGTTGTCGCGTTCGTTGCGAGTTTGTTGGTCATCTTTTCTTTGTTAAGCATGTTGCGGCTTGAGTGTAAGATAGATCCGACCCCCCCTCCCTCCTTCTAGCGCCAAAATGTGGGAACCGAAATTCACCTACTGTCAAGATTACGTAAATAAGGGAACTTTCAGTAAACCCTAAGTTCCCAGAGGACCTAGCTATCTGCGGAACCGCACAAGAACAATTAAGAAAACGATGAATGCGAAATTAAAGTATAAATAAACAAGATTGAGAGCAAGAAGGATCTTATTCCGAATCTGCGTAAGAACGGTTACAACGAGAGTGGCCTTAGCTGTGTGAGCCGTCGGCGAAATCCCTAACTCTAGCGATCTAAGACCGAAAACCTTAGTTGAGACGCAGCTCGATAACAAAACGGAAATATTCCAAAAATGCTAAGTTTGGTGGTGAAACCTCTGAAAACTCGTCCTCTGCTTCTGCCCTATGCCTCTTGCTTATATACTCCCTTCCTTGGCGGTTTGATCCTTCCATTTCGCCCAGATTCGAGTTTATCGAGAATCTTCCTTTTATGTTTATCTTTCCTTTTTTCCCGCGGAAATCATCTATTTATCTTCAAACTTGACATTTATCTTCAAACATGACATTTATCTTCCTTCTGCGGGTAAATCGTCAAAACGTTATCGTATCTTCGGGTTAGATTTTGTTAAAATCGCGAGATGGACTTTTATAACGTTTTTGGACCTTCCGAGCCGTTTTGCGATAAATCCGTTTTACGACTTTATACGAGATCGTTTCCTGATTCGATGCCGGTTTTAATAAACCGCTCGAGTTAATCGTAAAGTTTAGCTACGTTCGTTTTTCGGTTAATCGTTGTCGTTTTTACGATTCACTCGAAGTTTTTAATTAAATACGCGTTTTTTACGATTTTTACGAAAAATCTCGAATAAATCGTATAGTTTAGGCAATGTTCGGTGTTTCATTTAACCGTTGCCGTTTTATACTATTTCCTCGAGCTCTTTTTGAGAAAACAAAGTTTTACGGTTTTATCGTAAAACTCAAACGATACGACGGATCGAGACGAAACGGGAGACATTTCGACCGTGGCTCGGAGTATGATCGTGTCGAAGGACGTATGCTCTGAATCGAGGACGTGGGAGATCGAGGCTCTGGATGGTCGGTTCGACGTACGACGATCTCAACCGGACTGGTTCAGCTCGCCGTACGGCGAGCTACCCTGGAAGCGTCTAGCTCGCCGTACGGCAAGCTAGTTCGAGGCCACTTAGCTCGCCGTATGGCGAGCTAGTTCGGCCGAACCAGCTCGCGGTTTACGGCGGTTGCGGTTTTTCGCGGTTTTGTGCTTAACTCGGATGATCGTGTAATCGACGTTTGTTTTGTTTTTCCGAGATGATGATTTCTAAGTCTTTCCGCGGATTCCCTTTGTTCGGAAACTTCTTTTATAAAACGATTTTTCGAGTTTTATAAAATTATTTCTCGAGTTTTATAAAACGATTTCTAGAGTTTATAAAACAATTTCTCGAGTTTTATAAAACGACTTCTCGAGTTTTATAAAAAGACTTCTCGAGTTTTATTAAACGATTTCACGAGTTTTAGTAAACGTATTTTTATTTTTACTTTTGCGGAGAATTTTAGCCATTGATTCCGTCGTGACCGATTTTGACACCAACATTGTTCCAAGGCCGTAAGAAAGGAAGGGGAGAACTCGGCCAAAAAATCTGCTAGAGCCTGGGATTTTATAGCTGTGGCTGGTCGAAAGATTATGTCGTATTCTCATAAATTCATTGCCCATTTCTCTAATCGTACTGAAACTTCAGGTTTATGTAAGACACAGTTTATGGGAAAAGAAGTGAACACGACCACCGGATGGGCTTGAAAATAGGGCCGTAGTTTACGGGCCACTACCATTAGAGTCTAGACTAGCTTCTCTAGGTGGCTATAACAGGTTTCTGCATCTAGGTGGGCCTTACTTACATAGTAGATCCAAATCTTTCTGGTCCCCTCTTCCCGAAGTAGAACGGCGCTCATCGCGTGCTTCGAGACCGCCATATACAACAGTAGGACCTCTCCGAGCAAGGGTTTGGAGCGGAGAGGTGGCGAAGTGAGGAAGGTCTTGAGCTCTTGGAGAGTGGACTCGCACGTCTCAGTGCACTGAACGTGTTTTGGATTTTTGAGCATTTCGAAGAAAGCGTAGGATTTATCAGAAATCCAGGAGATGAACCTACTCATAGCCGCCATCCTACCCATCAGCCTCTGAGCCTCTTTGAAGTTCCTTGGAGAAGAAATCAAATGGATGGCCCTGATCTGTTCCAGGTTTGCCTCGATGCCCCTGCGAGTCACAATGTATCCGACAAACTTCCCTGAGCTGACACCGAAAGAGCGTTTGGCAGGGTTCAGCTTCATGTTGTATTTTCAAAGGGTGGAAAAGGCTTGTTGTAGATGTGATATGTGATCCTCCGCTTCTAGGGACTTAACCAGCATGTCGTCGATGTAAACTTCCATGGTTTGTCCAATTTGGTCAGCGAACATCATGTTCACCAACCTTTGATAAGTCGAACTGGCGTGCTTTAGGCCGAAAGGCATAACTTTATAACAATAGATTCCTCTGGATGTCATGAAAGATGTTTTCTCTTGATCCGCCGGATGCATTAGTATCTAATTATAACCGGAGAAAGCGTCCACGAAGCTCATCAATTGGTGTCCCGCCATGGCGTCCACTAGCTTGTCAATGTGAGATAGGGAAAAGAGATCCTTGGGGTAGGATTTATTGAGGTCTGTGAAATCTATGCAGACTCTCCATTTTCCGTTCTTCTTCTTGACTACGACCACTTTGACCAGCCATTCGGGGTACTGTACTTCTCGAATGAAACCCACGTTTAGCAAGTTCTTCACCTCTTTGTTAATTATCGCTTCGCTTTCAGAAGCAAACTTTCTCTGTTTCTGTCTGACAGGTTGATGCTGAGGCTCCACTTGCAGCTTATGGATGATAACTTCTGGATCGCTTCCAGGCATATCCAAGTGGGACCATGCGAAGCAGTCGGAATTATACCTGAGGAAATCTATCAATCTACTTCTTGACCCCTCGGCGAGCTGTGAGAACCAAAATTCTCCTACTGTCAATAAATCGTAAATAAGGGAAGTTTGAGTAAACCTTAAGTTCCCAGAGGACCCGACTATCTGCGGAACCGCACAAGAACAATTAAGGAAACGATGAATGCGAAATTGAAGTATAAATAAACGAGATTGAGAGCAAGAAGGATCTTATTCCGAATCTGCGAAGAACGGTTACAACGAGAGTGGCCTTAGCTGCGTGAGCCGTCGGCGAAATCCCTAACTCTAGCAATCTAAGACCGAAACCCTAGTTGAGACGCAGCTCGATAACAAAAACGGAAATATTCCTAAATGCTAAGTTTGGTGGTGAAAGCTCTGAAAAACTCATCCCTTTCTTCTGCCTTATGCCTCTTGCTTAGATACTCCCTTCCTTGGCGGTTTAGTCCTTCCATTTCCCCCAGATTCGAGTTTATCGAGAATCTTCCTTTTGTGTTTATCTTTCCTTTTTTCCTGCGGAAATCTTCTATTTATCTTCAAATTTGAAATTTACCTTCAAACTTGACTTTTATCCTCCTTCTGCGGATAAATCGTCAAAACGTTATCGTATCTTTGGCTTAGATTTCGTTAAAATCGCGAGATGGGCTTTTATCACGTTTTAGGATCTTCAGAGCCGTTTTGCGGTAAATCTGTTTTTCGACTTTATACTAGATCGTTTCCTGATTCGATGCCGTTTTTAATAAATTCTTCGAGTTAATCGTAAAGTTTAGCTACGTTCGTTTTTCGGTTAATCGTTTCCGTTTTTACGGTTCACTCGAAAGTTTTCATTAAAAACGCGTTTTTTACAATTTTTACGAAGAATCTCAAATAAATCGTATAGTTTAGGTGATGTTTGGTGTTTCATTTAATCGTTGCCGTTTTATACGATTTCCTCGAGTTCTTTTCGAGAAAACAAAGTTTTACGGTTTTTATCGTAAAACTCGAACGATAGGACGGATCGAGACGAAACGAGAGACAATTCGACCGTGGTTTGGAACGTGATCGTGTCGAAGGACGTATGCCTTGAATCGAGGACGTGGGAGATCGAGGCTCGGGATGGTCGGCTTGACGTACGACGAGCCGAACCGGACCGGTTCAGCTCGTCGTACGGCAAACAATAATGTCCGATCAATAACAGTGTCGATCGATACTCTATAGGAATATGGACCCCTAGATCAAGATCTCACCTTCTCTCTAGTAAAATCCTAGCTTAATAGAATGTATTCATGATAATCAGAATTGTCTAAGGATTGCGTAAACAATCTAAAATTCCTAGAGTCAGGTTTCTAGTTAGCAAGTCTACAACATAAGCATTAAGAACATCCTATTAATGAATACAACAACAAGCGATCCTATAGTTGGGGCTAATCCCACTAACCTATGTAAACCCTAACTCTAACAAGTGAATTACTCAGACATAGCTAAAAAATCCATAACACATGCAAGGTAATTAAACTTCATAAATATAGATAGATAGAAAACAATGGAGTTCCAATCACAAATCTCTCTGAATCTTCTCTCCCAAACTATAAATCCTAAAAAAAAATTTCTGTGCAAAAATAATACAAGAAATATCTCCTCTCCCTAAAACACCTTGGAAAAGTATAAATACTTAGGTTAAAACTCGTTAGGGGCATAATTGTAATTTGGTGAAGTCTTGGGTTTCAAGTCGACTGTGTCGCGAATTGGTCTTCCGCGCCTTCGACATCGATTGATACGTCATAAAGCATATCAATCGATGTTGATCACTCTGTGTCGATCTCATTGTGTTGTCGATATCCAAATCGGGTGATTTCTCCAATTCTCTCTAAAATGCTCCAAAACATCACTTTCTTCAAAAATACTCCTGAACCTTCTATAATATAATAAATAGTTGTAAAAAACCAATATACCATTAGTAAAATTGGGTCAAAATCATGGTGTATCATAGTTCCTCCCTTCTCACCTAGAACTAAGAACAAGGAATCAAAGAAGCGTAGGTAGCGTGTAGCCGTCAACAATGGCTTAGAAATACATAAATAGGGTTTATGGTCGTCCATGGGTATTTTGGTAACTTTGTGGGCTTTAGCCACTCTTTAAATATACTTGGCCCACGTTCTGGCATCACCGTCGATCGACACCAAGGCTGTGTCATCGTTCGACGTTCCTTCATCTCCTTGATATCTTCCTCTCGCGAGGCAGACTGGCTACTCGTTAGTAAAACATGCATAGTTTCTGAATTAACCGTTGGATTGATCTCAAACCGGTGGCATTTGAAAGAAAAATCAAAAATATATATTGTGAAAAAATATGGGCTTAACCCCAATGTGGGAAGGTCTCCATAGAAGACTCCAAAAGACACCAAAATCATCAATTTCCTCCAAATCGTCCTTGAACCTGTAAACAATCTAAATAGACTCTGTAGCGTAGTAAATATATCCTAAAACACATATATACCATTGATAATAATGGATAAAATCTATGGCCTATCAATTTTAAGAGATTCTTTCCTTAGTCTCTTGGCATTCCCGAGACCTTGTGCATGTACAAGGTTCTTTGTGCTTATAGTTTTCAAAAACCCTCATTCTAATATAAGTTATATTTTTTTCAAAACCCTTGTTTTCTCTCTTGTTGCTTTGTCATGTTGTTGATTGTCTGGTTTCTAATATCCAATCTGCTGGTGAGTAATATCCAGCCTCTAAGGGCTCTAGTTTGGTGTGTCATATCCAATCTAGTCGCCTAGGAGTATCAAAGAGCCTTTTCGCAGCCTCTTGTGTCACCAACCGATCCACAGCCTTAACTCGAGCCTCTGATACGTTTATGCAAGGATCTATTCATATCCCTCCAGAGAAACATCCTAGGATTTCATTACATGTGAAGAAATTTCTCTATGGGATGTCATGAATTGCCCAAAAGCATTTTATCAATGCTATCATGTTCAAAAGTCAAGAGCATCATGAAAATTTGGAGTAAAACTCTACAATGAAAACTGACTTGTTGACTCGAGAAGATGCTAATCGACACCCATCACTAGTGTCGATCAAAACTCTCACATGCCCATAAATCTTTGAGTTTTGTCGGACCAAAATCGACTAGAAACTACCTTCTTAACATTGAAGGGTCGACACTGAAGTCCAGTGTCGATCGAAACACACTTGGAAAACACAGAGGCTTTGAAAAAGGCTGGTGATAATCGATGCTCATCAATTTTTGTTTGACACTCATCAAATGTCGATCGATAATCATTGTGAATTTAACACCAGTTTATGCGGTAAATCTGATTCCAATTGCGCATAGTGTTAAATTTAGAGTCCAGTACGTACCCCGGCATCTTAGATGTTCTATCAACACAAAAGAGCTGGCTGGTGTTTGCAAGCAAGTGAAGAGAGTTCTTGAAGTGGTCTATTTTGATAGATATCGCTTCATGATATACTAAAATTGTGTCTTATTCTACTGCAAGCTAACAGTGTAGATGAAGTATTTGAAATTAAATTCCAGAAGACCAGTTTAAACTTCATCTTTATGGGATCAATATTAAGTTAAAACAAATCGATTTAATGCAAGTGAAATAATTAAAATAAAACAAGTAACAAGGTTGGTTTGGTTTCAATTTATAAAAGATGCTAGCCTAGGATAAAAGATTGGGTGTCAAATGATCATGAGCGAAACATCTATTCAAGGTTTTATTAAGCGCAAGTATAGAACTCGAAAGACAAATAAAGATTGACCCACACTCGTGGTATCTCCCCTTTTAACAATCAGTCTTAATACCTAAACTCTCGCTGAGAAGCATCCTACGAGTTCATTAAGTATCCATCCAGAGAACCAGCATGGATTGATCGTTAGTGCAAGGATCTATCCATATCCATCATGAGAAGCATCCTACGAGTTCATTAAGTGGTATCAGAGCTGCTCTGGAAGAAAATAATTAAAATAAAACAAGTAACAGAGTTGGTTTGGTTTCATATTATAAAAGATGCTAGCCTAGGGTGAAGGATTGGATGTCAAACGATCATGAGCCAAACATCTATTCAAGGTTTTACTAAGCGCAAGTCTAGAACTCGAAAGACAAATAAAGATTGACCCACTATCGTGGCATCTCCCATTTTAATAACCAGTCTTAATACCTAAACTCTCATTTGAACTAAAACATGAAAGAAAACATTAAGCAAAGATTCGATAAGTTCACAAATTGCCATAAAATCTACTTTTGCTGGCTAGGGACAAACTTCCCATTCAAATTGTTTCTAGCAACCTAAGAACTGTTAATGACTAGATTAAACCTAGTTTCAAGCAGTAAATAGCTCGTTTAATGCAAGCAGTAAGCATAAACATGAATGGAGACAATCAAACAATGAACCTTGTTTGTGTTTAGCTCGTTGATCAACCACCCTATCACCCTAGACTAAGCAAGCTGACTACTCATCCATAGCCACAGAGAACATAGAAACAAGAGATGAAGATGACATGAATATGATTGCAGATAAAATATAAATAGGGTTCAGAGGGTTCTTCTCTAAATATAGAGAGATGGTCTTCTCCCTTTACAAAGTATCAAATCAAAAATCCCCAAAAGCGCTAGAGTTTTTTCTTTGTAAATAGTAGCGCTGAAAATAATAGAAAAGAGGAAAAGAAGATATATGGAGGCTGCTGGCGGCTGGAGAGAAAAAAATAGGGAAACTAGGGAAAATCCCAAAATGGAATATTTGTTTCCATAAATATCGGGAACAAGCAGTCGGATTGCTCCGCTCACACGAGAACAGCCGGTCAGGTTGCTCCACTCGTGAAAACCTTCAAGTTAGGTTCTTTTTCACCTCTTTTGTTCCAACTGGTCCATCTCCCATCCAGTGCAACTCCAGACCTGTAATGACTTGAACAGGACTAGGAAGATTCAATAAAGACTTGAAAACCAATTAGAAGACATATATACAAGATGTCAAAAACACCATATATCAATTCCCCAAGAGTTAGATCCTTGTTTGTCCTCAAACAATGTCAATTATCAAGAACATGGAGAAAGGTCTGAAAGTTTGGGAACTCTTCTATTCTCTGCAACCATACTTTAACCATAAATCTATGAACCATACAAGCAGTAAAACTAGGAGAGCACACCCTTACCAAAACCCACTGCCTGCTGTTCAAACCGGCTCCATACTTAATATCTCAAACCTGCAAAAGTCACACATTTGAGACAAAACTCCTCACATTCAATTAAGAGTGACGTGAGCTTCTCATCACATGCATTATTCAAGGTAAACAGTCTAGGTATGAAACATGCCTTTTAAGTATTTAGGTGGAGCTAATCAGTGTTTAGGGGTTACCATGTCTTTCTAGAGGATGCAAGATATCACACAAAATTGCAAGGGAGGATATATTCATTGATGTCCACAGCCCCTACTTGTTTTTGTCTGCTCTTCCTCTAGATTATCGCTCTAATCAGGTGTCTGCTCTTTCTTTGGAACATTTGTTCCTATCATCAGCATGTCCTTCATTCTTTCAACTTGGTACCCATTCTTTCAATCGACCTTCTCAGTGGCTCTTGTTTCTTTGTGATCTTCCCCTCCTCCATCACCTCATTCTGATGAAAATAAGATTTTTTTTATTTTTTAAGACATGATGGTGATGGTGGCGAAGAATGAGGTAACATATGATGGCTGCGGATGTGCCTTTGGTGGTCCTGATTTCACACTGATCCTGATTTCTCCTCATCATGCTCTCTTAGGATGGAACAGTTGCTCCCTTAGTCATGCATGTTCTCCTCTTGGAACACTTTCCTGCTGCTGTAATGAGTAGAGGCTGCGTCGATCCTTTCCTATCCAGCCCTTTTGCACATATCTGCACATAAAATACTGAAAAGCAAATGCATGAGGGCAGAATAAAGGCCCTAGGGATTCAAGGTGTGTACTAGCTAAAAATGATCTAGCCACTCAGGATCAGCAAGATGGATATATATAATAAGGCATCATGAGTGTGATCTCGTTAACCTAATCTAACGCCCATGAAAAGAAGAATTGCAGTCAAGGTTAGGTTCAAGTTAAATGAAGTTAAATCTTTCCGGAGTAACCTTTACAAGCCAAAAGCTTCTGCAAAACAAGATGATATAATGTCAGGGTGTTCCGGGTCCTTATATATGTATGTCGCCACTGTTAAGGTCACTGAATAAGATAACTAAAGCACGTGGGTGGTTAATAAACATCACAAAATAAGCTCCTAATTCCCAAAAAAATTTGACTGACTCAATCCTAAAACTGAGTCACTAAAAACAACAAAATGACTCAAGACTGTCTCAAACACGAAATCCAAAAGAAATAAACGAGTTAGTAAACGGCAAAAACCCTCCCCCAGACTTACTTTACAACGTCTCGGTGTGAAAATAAATAAGAGAGAAGGTGTAAAGAAAAACATAAATATTTGTGATCGAGATACTTATCTGAGCGGAGCAACTACTCTGAAGCGGAAAAAACCTGGTGGCTGCTCTCGTCAAGCATCTCGGGATTTTCTGTTTTTTTTACTTAAGACTCATGAAACTAAAACAAAAAATAAGCAAAAAGAAAATCCTAATGATATTTACATTTACAAGTGGGTTGCCTTCCACCAAGCGCTTGGTTTAAGTCACTAGCTTGACTTTGTGATAGGGCTCAGTCGGGTTGAGCATGAGCGCTTGTTGCAAAACAACCTCCACAATCAGACATGTTCAGATTATATACTCTGCTCAACAACCCTTTTACAGCAGCTTCCCCTTTCTTCTTCAGCTCACGTGTGAGAATGGCTCTGACTTTACCTTTGCACTTTACCTTATACTCGATGGAGTTCTCATCACACATGCGAGGTATCAAAGTCATTGTAGGACCATCTTCTGGACTTTTTCTTTTATCCTTGCATTCCCACTGAATTTGTTGGTATCAGTGTGAGGATCTCCATCCAGGACTTCTTTGATCTCAATCTTTTCACCAAGCTCCTTCTTAGTAACAATTTTCAGCTGTTCTACACAAATCACTGAGATGCAAGAGACGTGTAATGTTAGAAATCTGGTGAGGGTAGTCTTGTATAAAACCTCCTTGTTGATGTTGGAGAAGGAGACTTTCTTATTAGGCATATCAATGATTGCTCCCACTTTAGCCATAAATGATCTCCCAAGGATCATGAGCATCTCATAGTCTTTTTGGACCTTTGGCAAATGAACTTCCCTCTGGTGCTGATTCTGATATTGACCCACGAACCGGTTATCTGCATGACTGAAAATAAATGTTTTACCCTGAAATTTCCGAGGGAAGCCTTGCTGATACCTTGTACCTTGTGCCTGGTTTTTCTGCATATACCCCTGTCCGTTGATGTAGCTGATCTCTTCCTGATCATTCCCTCTCTTTTCAGCCTCGGGAGCAACCTCTTGAGTGTTCTTAATCTGCTCAGTCGTAGCCTCCTCCATGATGTAGACTTTCCTTTGGTTGTTCTTAAGCAGCTGATTAACATTAGTTGTCAGCTCATCAATGTTTTGAGCGTCAATGCTGTTCACCTTTTTGGAGCGGGCAGTTTCTGGATTTTTGTTGTACGAACTGGATGCCATGTTCCCTATCAGTGCAAATGCTCCATCAGTTGTTTGGGTCATGAAATCTCCATTGCTCGCAGAATTTGGAGCATTCCAAAATTCCCTAATCAACTCCATCATAGAAAATGCCTAGAAGGTAGTCATCCTTAAAGCCATGATGAGGGCACTCTCTGCGTTAATCATTGAAGCGGTCCCATGCGTCGCAGAAAGGGTTCATCAGTCAGTTGTTTGAATGAGCAAATATTGTTCCTCAAAGTGGGTATCTTTGATTTCGTGTAGAAATGACTTAGGAACGCCGATCTGACATGTTCCCACGAAGTAAGAGAGCCAGTAGGGTGAAAATTGATCCACCTAGCTTCTTTTCCATCAAGAGATAATGGGAAAAGTGTGCACTTAATGTAATCAGGTGGTACTCTATTGGCACACGTGAAACTGCACACTTTCTCAAAGCTCTCAATGTTCTCCATAGGGATCTCTGCTGGGAGACCTTGAAATGTCTTCCTCTGCATTAGGGTGATCAAGGCTTGCTTGATCTCAAAGTCTTGACGAGTGCAGGCTGGTGGAGTGATGGCCAAACGAATAGTGGGGATATTTCGCCGAAGGTTTCAGTCAGCTGCAACATAACTATAACTCGGCCATAACGAAATTCGCCTCTTATTACGGCTGAGTTTCATGCCACATTCTTACGTGGAGGCGAATTTTTGCCTACATGGCAGTAAAAAGTAATAGCATTATTGTAAATATGTTTTTTCTCACAACGTAAAAAATAGGCACTCTGGGTATTAAAAAAATGTAGTAATAAAAAAAAGTTTTGTATGGTTTTCACAATAAGTAATAAAATTCATATTGTTTGAGTTAACTTCCCATAAAAAAAAGAACTACTTTTTCTTTTGTAGAGTTTTTGTTTATAACCCAAGAGAGTTCAAGTAAAACTAAACCACAATAATTTAGATTTAGAGGCTTATCTTTTTAACCCTGAAAATCTCAAGCTGAACTTAACCAAAAACCCAAATTATTGGTCTAGTTTCCAGTTTTGAATTTACGAAAACTATAGTCAAACTAATTGTGGTTATGTGATATGACTTGTGAGTTATGAGTTGTGTAACATCCCAATATACAGTCCATAAAATTTTCTCTATTTTCCTAAGGGAAGTTCATTTTCCAAAGGTCCAAAAATGAGAAACCTTAGGGTTCTCTTTTTTTGTTTTAATAGAAAAGGTGTCTCCTTTTTATTTTCCTGCAGAGGAATAGAAGCAAAGTCCTGCAGAGGCCCGAGCCATCAGCCGTCAAGCAATCTGAACCCTAGCCACCGCTGCCAACTCCAGCGACCACCACTGTTGGCGAGTCTCCGCCACCGTTGTTGTCTGTGTCCTTTGTTGTTCTTATCTTGTGTTGTTATCAGATCGGTAAGATAAGCCTACAATTTATTCTCCTTCTCCATCCTTTCAATTATTTATCACTGGGTGTGATAGATCTGGTTCCTAAACTCTCTTCTCATCTTATGTTGAGTGTGGGAGTAGAGATATGTGGTTGTGTTGTTCAGTATTCTTCTTCTGCTTCTAGATCCGGATCTATGATGTCAAGTAACGCTAAGGTGAGGACTCGGTCGTGAATGTCTCTCATGCTGTATAATACCTTGGGGAGTTAGTCTTTTGTTAATGTTGACCTAGATCTAGTTGTTGGTTTGCGTTGATGTGATGAAAAGTATGTTGATTGTTGATGTGAGTAAAAGAATCTAGAACATGTTAGGTTGTTAAAGGATAACTAGTTGTGGTAGCACGGAATGAATTATGATGAATGTTAATAAGGGTGAATGATGATAAGGGTGAATCTGGCTGAGATTGAGTGCTGATAAGATTATGGTGTTATGACGCCATGGATAAGACGCTAGGTTGTATCGTAGTGTGATGAAGTGCCGGTTTGGTAAGTGTCGGTTTGGCGTGTTTCGGTTTGGCGAGTGCTAGTTTGGTGTGTGTCGGTTTGATGAGTGTCGGTTAGGCGAATGCAAGTTTGGCGTGTGTCGATTTAGCGAGTGTTGGGTTGGTCGGTTTGGCGTGTGTCGGTTTAGCGAGTGTCGTTTTTGCAAGTACCGGGTTGACGGAAAATGGTGAAGCCGTGTAAGGCCATGAGGTGTACTGGTGATTAGCTTGGGGAACTCGTGGATGAGAGAGTCCAGAGAATCTTGTTAGATGAATGCTAGGTGATATTAACTTATGACTTGTGATTGATGTGTTATGGACCTGAGATGAGTTCGTAGGTTCTTAGAACCTACCCTCTTTGAATAATTTCTATTACTCACTCTCTTTCTTGCAGGTATGATCGACGAAGGACAAGAATAGAAGTCGGGATAGTGCCATTTATTGCATTTTTGTTTTTAAGAGTTTTACTACATTTTCCTAAACTATTATTATGTTATTCAGTTTTCATTGAATTTAGTTACTTGTAAAACGATGAAGATTGAAATAAAATAAGTATTAGATTAAAGTGTTGTTATTATTGAAAGTAAGATCTTAAGGATAAAACCGTTATAAGTTGTGACCCAGCGGAGAGGAGAGTAATAAAAAAATCTGACTTGTGGCACATGATGTAAGACCAAGATTGTAGGCTTGAAGCACGTTCAAAAATATTGTTTATATCGCTACAGACTTGTCGATTGGCTCCACCTAAAGCAACGCATATTCTTATATTATATTCAAATATGTACTAAATCTTCTCGAAGCCTAATAATAAAAACGCAATCATTTTATTTTGTTGTTGTCATCAAACAGAAATAATTTAGTGATTTAGAAAACAGGAAAATAGGAAAATATTGTATGATTTTGAAAGATCATATGATAGAGGCCAGCACGTAGTCTTGTTGCCGGCTACATAATAATCAAACATCTTAGCAGAAACACATCTAATGACCACTTTTTCATCATTAAGCTAATCTTTTATCCCCTTGTAAGACAGTTTCACCATTCCTAGTTTTTCTGATATTTTTTTGTACCTGGTAAGCATTTTACTTTTGTTAGTTTTCCTGAGAATTCCTTCCTTCGATCTTCATTCTCTGTTTCAAGTTTACGAAATTTGGGTCGTCATTTCCATCAAACCTTCTTTTCTGGACTACTTTTCATGTCGGGTGATCATATATCATTTTCTCTTCTCCTATTCAGGTAATCATTTTACTTTTATTAATTTTCTTAGATCTTTTGGTGCTCATTTACGAGTAACATTCATAACCTCTCGATGAGTCCATCTGATCTTTTCTTCCTTTTTAGTCAACGAATCCAATCTATCAATGGGCTAAGGAATAAGACCTATTCTCTAAATCATTTACCAATCGAAGATAGCAAAGTAATCATATTACAATATAAATGAAGATCGATTCTCTTTTCTGATTTTCTGATTGAATCGATTCTATATTTTGAGATGACAATAGAAGTTGAATATATCATTTTCTTTTCTAAATTATAATGAACATGAATGAAGAGATGTTTTTTATTTTATTTGTTCATTTTATTATTTTTGGGGAAATTTGGTCAAATATACAAACAAAAAATCACAAATATACTAACTACCTTCTCTCTACAAATTTAATTTTTTATTTTCGGCTATTTGGCAAATGAACCTTCTTTTTTTATGCAATATATTGATGTGCTATAAGTTACAAGAAATCCATTCAGATTTTAGATTTTTGCGGTCATTGATCACTTTTTACATTTACAAATACAGAACAAAAAGGTTTCAACGCTGAATGTTTTATTTGAAGAAACAAACAAGTCAGGAAAAAAATTTACGGGAAATGTCAGAGTTGATGAGTTTGGCGCTTTGTACCCGGCGGGAGTAGAGTAAGTAAAGTAACATATAAACAAAAAAATGCAAGAGGCAGTCTTCCTCTTCAGTGAGGAGAATCTAAACAAGGGGCAATCCTCAGGGGGGCGTAGTGGCGGGGCCACCAAATATAAACAGAGCTCCCGTCGCGTAGTCCCCACAACAAACTGCGAGCTGAGTGACGCGACGGCTGAGATTAGAATAGTAGAGAAAGTTTTGAAGAACGGTGACCTTTACAATGGAGGCTTATCGGCAGGGGTGCCTCACGGGACAGGGAAATATTTGTGGTCGGATGGGTGCATGTACGAAGGGGAATGGACACGTGGCAAAGCGAGTGGAAAAGGGCGTTTTTCTTGGCCATCTGGAGCTACCTACGAGGGTCAGTTCAAGGATGGTCGAATGGACGGTGAGGGAACGTTCATCGGAATCGACGGTGACACTTACAGAGGGCACTGGCTTTGGGGGAGAAAGCATGGCTATGGAGAGAAGAGGTACGCAAACGGTGATGTATATCAAGGGAACTGGAAGGCTAATCTGCAAGACGGTAACGGACGTTATGTGTGGAGCGATGGGAATGAGTATGTTGGAGAGTGGAAGAACGGTGTTATCTCTGGGAAAGGGACCATGACTTGGGCTAACGGAAACCGTTACGAAGGGCTATGGGAAAACGGAGCTCCGGTTGGAAAAGGTGTTTTGAGTTGGAGCGAGGAGAAGACGAGTAATAATCAGTTTGGTGGGTGGGGTAGGAAGAACAAAAAGAAAGATGATGAGATTGTGCAGCAAAAACTCTCTTCGGTAGAAACTTTGTCAAAGAATACAAACTTTCCGCGGATTTGTATTTCAGAACTGGAGGATTCAAACGCGTGTGATAATGTAGAGGCAGGGTCGATGCTGAGTCCATACACGAGTGAGTCAGATACAGGTGATAACGTGAGTGGTTGTGGAGAGTATGAGTGGGCAAGAAGCCCTTTGCTTTTGGAGAGTGGTGGTGCCATGAGTTCGCAGCAAAGTCCGAGATGGCTGGATGAAGGGGATGTTAAGAAACCGGGGTATACAGTTACTGCCGGACATAAGAACTACGATTTGATGTTGAATCTACAGCTTGGCATTAGATATTCTGTTGGCAAACATGGTTCGGTTTTGAGGGAACTTAGGCAATGTGATTTTGATCCCAAGGATAAACAATGGACCAGGTTTCCGCCTGAAGGATCTAAGTCTACACCTCCCCATCAATCAATCGATTTTAAATGGAAAGACTATTGCCCTATTGTGTTTAGGTACCGAAATATAATAGGAATTGGGGGGACTTTCAAAATAAAAAAAGAGTTTTAAAAAGATTAATTTTATCTAATATGGTCGCATTGTTCGTTTATGTGGTGAAAACAGGCATCTAAGAGAGTTATTTACTATAGATCCAGCGGATTACATGCTCGCTATTTGCGGAGACGAATCTCTTCGGGAATTTTCTTCTCCTGGAAAGAGTGGAAGCTCTTTTTACCTGACTCAAGACGAAAGATTCATGATCAAAACCATGAAGAAATCTGAAATAAAAGTAACTAATATCATTTTTGCTTTCACATAGCTGTCCATAATAAAATATGACATGAGCTTTGTAAACCATCCTTAGGTGTTGCTTAAGATGCTACCAAATTATTATGAGCATGTCTCGAAGTACAAGAACTCATTGGTCACCAAGTTTTTTGGCGTCCATTGTGTCAAACCAGTAGGAGGCCAAAAGGTATGGGAAATGTTCTTTTGTAACATATTTGTTGATGAGATCAAATAAACCTACTTCTTGCCTTTTGACAAAAGTAAATAAATATATAACAGACTCGATTCATAGTTATGGGCAATCTATTTTGTTCGGAGTATCGTATACACAAAAGGTTTGACCTGAAAGGTTCGTCGCATGGCCGTACGATTGACAAGGATGAAGGTGAAATTGACGAGACCACAACACTCAAAGACTTGGATCTCAAGTATGTGTTTCGACTCGAGACCTCATGGTTTCATGCCTTTATCAACCAAATCGACATCGACTGTGAGTTTCTTGAAGCTGAGCGGATTATGGATTATAGTCTCTTAATTGGTCTCCATTTCCGGGAATCTTGCTTGCGTGACGATATTTCTTTGGGGATAGGTATAAATCATTCATCCATTCCTTTCATTTGTATTTTTTTTTCTATTGTACTCTTCTTCTGTTAACTAAGAAATTAGTTACTTAATTTATTTAGGTCGAAGAGATCAAGAAGACAAATTAATGAGAGGATATAATTCGCTTCCGAATATGGACTCTGTCACGCAGACTTGGTACCTTCTCTTACCAATTTATTTTGGATACATAACTATAAAACATACTTAATAAAAGATACAAAAATAGGACTTGTTGATAGTAGTTTGTGCTAGTTTCGCTGTGTCGTCAAAGTGTTACTACTACTTGGGCTCAAACCTGCGTAATGAAAATTGTTAACAATAAATTATATATGCCTCTTTAATAATATTTGTCTTGCATTGATAATGCAGTAATGGACCATTAATTAGACTTGGGGAAAGTACACCCGCAAAAGCAGAGCAGGTGAGCAGATTTGAGGAAGAATCATGGGAAGATGGCAGCATTAACAACTCGAATCCAAAGAATGCAAGGAAGGAGGTTATTGACGTGATCCTTTACTTCGGTATAATTGATATTCTTCAAGACTATGATATCACCAAAAAGTTAGAACACGCCTACAAATCACTCCATGCAGATCCCACTTCTATATCAGCTGTCGATCCCAAGCTTTATTCGAAAAGGTTTAGAGACTTTATAAACAAGATTTTTATTGAAGACAAATGAGAAAAAATAATATGTAACACCTGCACAAGTTTAAAGACCAAGAATCTAAAGATCCACCACGAGTTATATTGTACATTGGAATCTCTAGGCATGTGATTGGTATACAGGTATTTAACCTTTTGGTTTTTCAATTCTGAATGCTCAAAACGTGTAGGCCATTAAACACAATGAAATCGAACACCTAGTAGATGTTGCTTGAATTCAGGATGTTGAAGAGATTGCCGACGGCTGTTTTAAAATGATTTTACGGGAAGTTGTTTTTCAGGCTAGAAACATATACATTGTCTATAAAAGCGATTTTGTACCATTTTTTTTCCTTTAATATCCTTTTATATATCAAAATAAATCAAAATAGGTAGTTACACTAACCAAAACAATTATGAAAAAAATAGGAACATATGAAGAAACATATCAATATAGTGTTTTTTTTTTGGTTCAAAAATTTGTTAAATAAATTTGTTTATGGAGTGCAGATTTTATGTTCTACAAAAACTGGGTTAGTGGAAATCAAAATCCATGTTTTAATTTTTTATTGGATCTACCTTGTTTTAACAACAAATCTACTTTGCTTAGAATAAGTAATTTGCCTAAATAAAATTATCTAAATATATTTGGAATCTACGTTTTGCGCTTAATTTATCACACTAAATGTTTTAGAATAAACAATCTACAAATCAACTTAAAATCTAATATTTGTTGAAATAATTAAAGTTCAAAACATGTTAACGTTATTCTAGATATAGTAGTAGAATGTCTACTCTACAGATAATTATGAACAATTGCAAAAAAAAAAAATAAGAAGTAAAATTATGAAAATATTTTCAAATATTTTGTTTTCATATTAAAAAAAAAAATTGAATATGTGACTGTTAATTAGTTTTATATTTTGTTTACATTTTCAAATATTCTTTTCCCCTTTTTTCTTTAGTTTCATTCCTTTTGTTTATTTTTTTTTTGTTTTTAAAATATCTAGTTTTCTTAGTTAATCCATTTTAAAATGTAAATTAATTTAATTTTTGGGTTTAATGGGGAAACCGGGAGGCTTTATCCTAATGGGAAATTATAAATTAATGATATTATCATAATGGGACGATGTATGTGTGTTTTTTTCCTAAAAAACAAATTTTCTATGATTTTATTAGGTTGGGATAGAGGGGAGGGGTTATTAATTTCATTTATTAGACATGACTAGATTTTTGGTGCTTTATCAAAAATGCCCCTTGAATTTTTTTGTAAACTCCAGAGATGAAAAATATAACATCGACTTTCCTGAATAGGTCTAGAGCGCAGGGTTAGGGATACATGTCTATGCCACAAGATAAGCCACTTTGTTCCGTCAATGGTCCCAAAGATCTTACTTCGCATCACACAAAGATTTATATACCCCTCCAACTTCTCGAACAAATATGCAAAAGAAGGCATGAGTAATTTAAATTACTCAGATCTTAGTGAAAGTATGTTTTAGGTACCTACGAACTCACCTCAAAATACATAATACAAGAAACACAAGTCATAAGCTAATTATACCTAGCATGCAACAATAAAAAAATAACCAAGAACTCTAAGACCTAGTGTTCACTCACAAAGGACCCACCCCATCCTGGCATTGTTGTGTGGGCGCCAAACCAAGCTATGATTCCGCAGCTCCTATGTGACTACACCGCCCTGTGGCCCTTTAGCACATACCCTGCAAACTGTCCTCCTTACAGTACATATAGTCATTTATGCATATACCAACGCCTCTAACCAACCCTTCTTTACTATGGCCTCCATACCTGACCACACTGTTTCTCGGTGTCACAAAACCACCGAACACAACATCCATAGATCTTACTACACATGGCCTCATCTCAATCAATATTTTTTTCATCACATCAATACAATCAACATTCTTTCATCACATCAACAACTAGATCTAAACGATATTAATGAAGGACTAACTCCCGTATGTAATACAGGACGTGGAAATAGTTCATAATCGGGTCCTCATTTTAGCCTTACTCGACATCATGTATCAAAACACGAATTAAAACAAAAGACGGAAAAGGAGAACACAAGATGGTAGCGGTGGCAGTGGTTAGGGCCGGCTCAACATTTTTTTGGGTTCGGGACAAAAACAAATTAAATTCTTAATATTTATTTTTATTAAAAATTTAAAATATTTTTTTATCAATAATCTATATAAAATATGGGATAAAAATATATTATATACTCATAAAATATTTTTGGACCATTTTTCAACTAAATTTAGTAAATATTTTAAAATTTTTATATAAAAATATGTAAATATAAAAAAATATTAGGCCCTTGATTGTTAAAATACGGGGAGACACGGATTTGGGCCCGGGACGGTCGCACGGTTTGCCCCCCCTCTCAGACGGCCCTAGCAATGGTGGTTGTTGGAGGTGGCGGCTGGCGACTCAGATCTTGTTGTGGCGGCTGGCGACTCAGATCTTGTTGTGACGGCTACTAGCTCAGGATCTTTGCAGGGCTTTTCTTTGTTTCTTTTCGATGAGAAAAGAGAAATAGGCCCCCTTTTATAATAAAAGAAGGGAAAGTTTATGATTTTAATCTTAATGTACCCTTAACCTAACGAGCTTCTCTTAAACAAAAAGGTTTTTTTTTTTTTTTTTTAAATTTTAACTAAAACACACCAGGAAGAGAGAGAAAGAGAGCGGCGCTAGGGTTTTTCAAGGAGATAGGCGACCAGATGGAGATTTTTGCTACGGTGTTCAACAACGACGATTTCCCTTGAAATCTCGTTCTCTTCCTCATCATCACGTCCATTGACGTGTGGAAGGCTACAGAACAGTTCCTTTCCATAGCTCTTCACATCGGATCGATTACGTCTTCATCACTCTTTGGTGTGTACGACGTCTCTCGATCGAGTCACAAGACATCTCGTTGTTTATTAATCTACAGATCCTAAGTTTCACCAAATCTCAATGACTAGGATCCTTTGATTCACATACTGGTTCTACACGCTCTGTTTTTTTCTTACTAAAAAACAGAGTACGGGCTCTGATTTTTCCCTGCATCTCTGGATTCTTTGTTTTGTGGTGCTCTAACCGGATATCAAAATATGGGATCCTTTAACCGGTCGAGATCAGCTCATATGGCTGACTTAAAAGGAAAATCAATCTTATTTGATGATGATGATGAGCCAATAAAGCTCACAGAGCAAGATGATGCCTTTGTCATCAAGGAGTTTCGATTATCTCTAATCGGAAAGATACTTAACCTTAAGAAGCAGAGCGTAGAGAAGCTTATTCAAAAGATGCCACAGCAGTGGGGTGTTCAGGATAAGATTACGGCTAATGACTTGGGTAATGGCAAGTTCCTGCTAAATTTTACCACCGAAGAAGACCTTAATGGTGTACTCCGTCAGGGTCCCTTTCACTTCAACTATTGTATGTTTGTGCTGGTGCGTTGGGAGCCTATTGTTCACGATGACTACCCCTGGATTATTCCCTTCTGGATCACTTTCATTGGAATGCCATTGCATCTGTGGACTGATAAAAATCTGAGGAACATTGGGGGTAGGTTAGGCGAAGTTGATACCGTTGACCTTTCGGAGGGCCGATTACTCATTCACATTGAATCTCGGCGACCTTTGAAGTTCAAGCGGAAGGTGCAAAGCCCGGCGGGCGATGAGGTCACTATAGAAATTAAGTACGATGCACTATTCAAGCATTGTACAATTTGCGGGTTAATGTCACACGAGAAAGGCTATTGTCCTACTTCAGTCCAACCGGAGAAAGGGGATGTCTTCACTCGCGTTCAGCTGCCACATCCCGATAATGATCATCAGCCTTTGCTGCATGATCAGTCAACTCATCGGCAGGATTACAAAAGTTCAGCTTCCGTGGATGGACAATACCCTAGCAGGCGCAAGAAGCCAGCAACTAGTATGGTAGGTTCACGGTCTGGAAACGTTACAAGCCATCATGCGGACAACAATTATCATGCGCGATACAGAGGTGTTTCACAAGGGTTCTCTAGCCACTCTGATCAAATCATTAGGAGGGACGGAGCTAAGCTAAAAGAAAACTTTTCTCGCCATGCGTACAAGCCATATGATCGTACAAGAGATCAACATTGGCGTGAAAAGAAAAAGGATAAGAAGGAAGTTTATGTTGAACGCGGAAAGGATGGTTCTCGATCATCTGGTGCAATTGTTCCTTATGAACAAGCACGAGCTTCATCAGCAAAGGAACATGAGATACCAACTTCTCTAAACAATGGTGACTCCTACGGTCACAACGATGATGGAAAAGAAATAGTTCGACATCAAGAGAGGAAGAAAGTGGCTAGTACAATAGTTTCTCCAGAGCTTCGAATCCAATCAATGGAAGAGAATGTGACTATCCGCAGCAAGAGTGTCACACGTTCTCTTACTTTTTCACCAAGAGCTGCGGAGAATGATGTACAAGATGAGCAGGTTATTGAAGCTTTAAGTGGAATGGAACAAGAAGTGGCTGAGTATGATGCAACGCTAATGGATGAAGATGATCTTCTAAGTGAGGAACTTGTAGATTTTGAAGCAACAACATCAGTAAAAGCATCAACGAGTTCTCATCTGTCTACAAGGACTTCTAGAAGCGTGAGGAATGGAAGTAGAAGGAACGCCTCGATGGGTATCCAAAATAAAAAGCAAGGGTTCCTCCGTCGAGGTTCTCCCCGTCTGAGATCGACAATCTCCTCTACTCGGCGGTTGCCTACTGAGAACGAGCGATCCAGACATGCTGTGTCAAATTCTAAGAAGGTACGTTCGAGATCAAACAAAGAAGGTGGTTCGATGGGATCCAAAAACCCATCCCCCCATCGTCAATGAGGACAATCAGTTGGAACTGTCGAGGGATTGGAAACGACCTCACAGTTCGACGCCTTACGGAGAAGCATCGCCCAGGATTTGTGTTTCTTTCAGAGACGAAGAATAGGAGGCTGCTGTTGCAAGACATTCAGGCCGACTTAGGATTTGATCGTTTGTTTACCGTTGAGCCACTTGGACTCAGCGGAGGTTTAGCTTTCTTTTTTATGGATGATTTTCAAGTTAATGTACTTTTTTCAAATAACAGAATGATTGACATTGAGGCAGTCATTGATGGAATAAAAGTCTATATGACATTCGTTTACGGGGACCCTGTACTTGATAGACGAGATGTAGTATGGGAACGTCTTACGCGTTTCTCAACAACAAGAAATGGACCTTGGTTCATGATAGGAGATTTTAACGAAATAACATGTCATGCAGAAAAGGAAGGAGGCCGACAACGCCCTGATAGTTCCTTTCTTCCATTTAAACAGATGTTAAGTGATTGTGGTATGCTCGAATTTCCTTTCACAGGGAACATGCTATCTTGGGTTGGCAATAGAGCTGGAAGAACGACGGTTAGGTGTCGACTTGATAGGGCTGTGGGAAATGAGGATTGGCATGAAAAATTCCCTCACTCCAAGATCAAGTATATGAGACTCTGGGGGTCGGATCATCGTCCGATTCTCGCTGATATCCTTAGAAAGAAACCTAGGAGAGCAAGAAATTTTAAATTTGACAAGAGATGGTTGGATAATGATGAGCTGAGGCAAATTATTTTGGAAGGGTGGAAGTCACCGAATCTTCCGCCTGATGCAAGCATAATGGAGCATATTGTTAGTTGTAGGCGGGCTTTGAGCGACTGGAAAAAACAGCTAAACCTGAATTCTGAGAAGACTGTAGAGGAGCTTAAGGAAAAGGTGGATCGCCTATCATCAACTGATGATGCAACTACTGAGGAGATTGGAGCGGCCATTAAGGAGTTATCCGATGCCCTTAAGGCAGAGGAGCTGTTCTGGAAGCAGAAGTGTAGGGTATTTTGGTTGAGAGAAGGGGATAGGAATACCAAATTTTTCCACGCCCTTACGGAGCAGCGTAGAGCAAGGAACAGGATCACTCAATTATTGGATGAAGATGGAAATGTTGTGGAGGATGAGGAAGGATTGGTAGCCATTGCTACAAATTACTTTAGACATATTTTCCAATCAACAAATCCAGATACAATAGAAGAGGCACTCTCAGAAGTATCGACGACAATTTCTGTATCGGATAATGTGGCATTGACAGCTCCGGTTACTGAATGGGAGGTTAAATTGGCGTTGTTTGCGATGCACCCAGAGAAAGCTCCAGGTCCAGATGGAATGACGGCGCTATTTTACCAGAAATTTTGGGACATCGTAAAGGAGGATTTAACTCGTATGGTTAATCAATTTCTATTTGAAGGCGTCGTACCACCGGGGTTAAATGATACCAATATTTGCCTAATACCAAAGGTGGATAAGCCGAATCAGATGAATCAGCTTCGTCCAATTAGCTTGTGCAATGCTAGTTACAAGATTATCTCTAAGGTCTTATGCCAGAGATTAAAAAAATTTCTCCCCGAGAGGATCTCAGAGACTCAGTCAGCATTTGTTGCTGGTAGACAGATATCAGATAACATTATGATCGCTCAAGAGTTATTCCACGCTTCAAGAACAAAACCGAGTGGGCGTAATAAGAGGATGGCTATAAAGACGGACATGAGCAAGGCATATGACCGAATGGAATGGTCCTTCATTGAGGCCACCATGAGGAAGATGGGATTTTCTGAGGTCTGGGTATCCATGATAATGAGATGTGTAACGTCAGTGAAATACAAAGTCCTTATGAATGGGAGTCCGAGAGGAAATATTGTTCCGGAGAGAGGGCTTAGACAGGGGGACCCTTTGTCTCCTTTCATTTTTATTCTGTGCACGGAAGCGCTCGTTAGCCTTCTAAATCATGCAGAGAACCAAGGAAAGATAACGGGGATGCGCATCACGCGTGCGTGCCCTTCGGTATCTCATCTTCTCTTTGCTGATGATAGTCTGTTTTTCTGTAAGGCGGAGCCCCGTGAATGTGAAGAAGTAATGAAAGTGGTCGAAGTGTATGGAAAAGCGTCTGGACAATGTATTAATTTTGATAAATCCTCTTTACTCTTTGGTAAAAGGATTGGACTGGATGTGAGACAAGAGATCAAAGACACTCTGGGGATCCAGAATGAAGGTGGAATGGGATCATATTTAGGTATACCGGAGGACATAAGTGGTTCCAAATGTAAGCTCTTTGCGTTCCTTAAGGACAAATTGAGAGGAAGGGTAAATGGATGGACTGGTCGCTGGCTCTCGAAGGGTGGAAAAGAGGTTATGATAAAGTCAATCTTGCTGGCCCTGCCAACGTATGTAATGTCTTGCTTCCTTCTCCCATTGGAGATTTGCGAGAATCTAGCTAGTGCCATTGCACAGTTCTGGTGGAGTTCCAACCCGCCAAAAAGAGGTATGCACTGGTCGACATGGGATAAACTTTGCTTACCTAGAGAAGAAGGGGGAATCGGCTTCAAGATGATCCATGAGTTCAATCTTGCGTTATTAGCAAAACAATTATGGAGATTGGCTCAGAATCCGGACTCTCTGGTAGCGAGAGTCATGAGAGGCCGGTACTACAGATTAAGTACGCCTTTGCGTCAAATCAGTACTAGTAGCCCATCATATGTGTGGACAAGTATCTCGGCTGGCAGAGACTTGTTATTACAAGGGATTAGACAAAAGATTCATTCGGGATATGAAGTTAAGGTATGGGAGGATCCGTGGATTCCTACCATACCTGCGAGGCCAGCAATCCCACTAGCTCCGGTTATGCACCCGAATATGAGAGTGAGTGATTTGATTGATCAGACTACGAAATCATGGGATGATAATCGTCTCCGCGACTATATTGATGCTGCTGACATACCGTTAATCAAGAGTTTGGCAATTAGCTCTGTGCATCGACGTGATACTTTCTGCTGGAGCTATACGAGGAACGGGCAGTACACCGTTAAATCTGGGTACTGGGTAGCACGGAATATCTTGCGTAAGGAGGAGGAGCCAGTAGTTTGTGAGCCCAGCATTACTAAACTTCAAGCACATGTTTGGAAGGTCAAGGCACCCCAAAAGATTTGTCATCTTATGTGGCAGATAATAACAGGGCATATGGCAGTTACGAGTATCTTAAATTATAGACATATGAGATGTGACAACCATTGCCCTCGATGTGGGGAACCAGATGAGACGATCACACATGCAATTTTTGAGTGTCCACCTGCATTACAAGTTTGGGCATTATCATCTACACCTACTAACCCTGCTTTGTTCCCTGTACAAAGTACGTACGCGAATATGGACTATCTGTTCTGGAGGAAAAATGCGATAATAGAACCAGAATTAGACAGGGATCCTTATCCTTGGTTAATATGGTTCATTTGGAAGGCTAGGAATGACAAACTCTTCAGAGGTATTGATAGGGACCCATTGGAGGTAGCAAGATATGCTGAGAGTGAATGTCAGGCATGGTTTAAAGCAAATGAGCAGGACTGCCCGGAACCCACTGTGAGTGGATTCAATGAGGACCAAATCTTAGGTTTGGGGGATATATGCATGGTAGATGGATCTTGGACTTCTACAAATAGTTTCAGTGGTTGTGGATGGGTATTGGTTGATAACTCAGGAAATAACGATCTCATGGGACTGCGAAACTTTGATCGAGTGGAGTCGGCACTGCATTCAGAGTTGGAAGCACTGCGAT
>CAKOAT010068488.1:290913-363057 GCA_932364175.1 Eruca vesicaria subsp. sativa | reverse complement strand
TGTGTCTAGGCTGTAGTGTAGTTGAGTCTAGGTTTGAGTCTAGACATTTTGGGTTTGTGTTGGTCTCAGGGAGAGACCTGGGGTTTAGAGTCTTTGCTTGTTGCATCCCTTTTGCATTGCATTGTTGTTATTGCATAGTAGTTATTGCATTGTTGATTGTTGCTATTGCTCTTGTGTTTGAGCATGGGCTAAGGGGGGGCTTGTTGTTGTTGTTGTTTTTGGGAACTCGCTGAGTAATCTATGATTACTCATTCCCCCTTTACTATGCAGGTAACCTTAGAACGGAAGGGGCGTTTTGCGGGGTGTGGAGGACGAGGCCAGGCGTAGACTTCCGGTGTTGTTTTGCAAAGGACGAAGATCTTGTTTTCTCTTGTTTTGTTTTTATGGGTACCCCTTTTTCTCGTGTTTATGTACGTTGTTGTATTTATGAACTTAAGTCGAGTTCCAACTCTGATTATTTATAAAAAGATGTTTTATTAAAATCCCCGTGGAACGCTGATATAGAGTTTAGTCTGAACTTAACACAACTCTTAACCAAAGTACGGGTCAGCGCTGGCCTTAGGCTGAGGTTGAGAGGGACGGTATTGTGGTTGGGCTGGTCGAGACTTTGATTTGTTTAAAGTTTTGATTGGACCGACTGCGATGCTCGTCTAACTATAACGCTTCCGGGTCGTCCCGGGTTAGTCCGGCCTAGGACGGTTCGGGGGTGTTACACATGAGCTGTCTTCCAAAAGCTTACCTTTTTCAAGAATTTCATCTGCCAATCTTGACAATCTATCACTGCATCGATTCATAGACAGTTCAAATCGTAAGCTATCAATCTCTCTTATGCATAGATCGATAGCCATCCACCTAGACATAAGTGATACTTCTTTTGGGACCTGGAAATATATTGATAAAAGACAATCGTGTCTGAGCAAGTTAATCCTCATATCTCTCTATAAACAGTCAAACAGTTAGCCTATCTTAAATAATGTAAAACTCCCAGGAAACGCTCAAATTCCCACCCATACATAGATTATTCTGGGGAATAGTAAAACAGCTCACATTTGCCGTGACATTTGGATTCCCATCTCTGTCGCCACCCATCCCGGAACCAAACTTTATTGGGGTGCAATTTAATGGGAGTGGCTTCCCCGTTAACTAAAAGAAGGCATATAGAATAACATATGTTCAATATCAAGTCACTTATACATTCACAGTGTGCATATAAATGAGAAAAATAGGTAAGACTTTCTTCAAAGAACTGTTGACACGACGCAAGTAATGTGGTACAGCTTTCCAAAGGGATTTCTCAACAATGTTCAAACCCTTGGTTTATCAAATAAGAGTTCATTACAAATGTTTAATGAGAATACCAGCCCTAGTTTCATCAACATGAGTAGGTTTCTGACGTCTAAGTTCATCAATCTGCCACAGTGAAGTTATCTCCCTCACCTTTTAAACGAAATAGAATTATTAGATGCAAGGCTTAAGCAGAGAAATTCTAAGTAAGGTTGTGGAAGACAGTACCAGATCCTCAATGACAGTTTCTCGATCTTCAAATCCAAGGTCTTGTCTATCGTTATATTCTAGAAGATGCTGCAAAATGTACAAAGACTATAACCCTAAAGCTGCTTGCAAACGAGATATATCAATCAATTTTCAGCATTAATGATAACTTACAGCCATCTTGATATGTTTGTACTGCAAGTTTCTGCGGTTAACATGAGTGGGGTGTGCAGTAAGAACAATTTCAACCCCCTGCATTTGATAAATTACTTAGAAAACAAGTACCAGACTAAGGACAAGCAACGATAACGACTTAAACATTATTCATTCTTGTGCATGTCAACAATGGCTAACCTGTGATGAGTTTCAGAAATTCCCATCAAATTAAGAAAGTGGCTAAAGGCACGAGCCATCGTCAATGCTTCCTCCAGTGACATGTTTGATATTTCGGAAGTCAGTTGCATCTCCAAAAGCTCTGCCGTGTCTTCAATACCAGCCAGACGAAGATTTAACGCACTCTGAAACGTAAAAAAGCCAAACCAAAATAGTATCATCACACAGCTTTTTACACGTTATCTACCATGTCGCAAGAATATATAAATATGCAGTTAAAAGACTTCGTCGTAAGATTCAAGAATCCAGCCAGGAAAACATACATAATCCAGATCTAAAACGAATCCATCCAGAAAGCTACAAAAAAACAGTATTCTTCAAACCTTTTTTGATCCGTGAGGATTCTCAACAGTGCAAAACAAACACAAACACAACGAAATACTGAAGAGCAACCAAGCACGTTTCGTAAACCACAAGCGATTCAAGTAAGACTTCTCCTAGCGATTACGATTGATCGCAATCTATAGAAATCATTTTTCAGAGCGATCGGAGTGAACGTAAGTTTGCCGATTCCCAAACAAAAGACACAAAAAATCACAGAGGAGCTTTTCTGAAGTGGGAGAGAAGCAAGAACCTGAGCAAGAACGCGAGTCCGTTCGATTTTCTCCATGAAATCGGAGCCGACTTCTCTCAGCAAGACGTCGTTGAAGAGACTGCCGAGCAGCTTGCAGTCATCTTCGAAGCTCTGGAACGAAATCTCCTCCGCGATATCGTCCGTCGTATCCGTCATCGGAAAGATTACTTTGACCGTTGAGTAGACCTTTGGAAAAGGAAAACAGTGTGGAGAGTGTGAAGGAGAGAGAGACTCTCTGTTTGCTGTGAAGAATGCCGTACACTCTAGCGATATATATGTCTGTTAGAAGTGGGTCCTACATACATTGTTTACTCTCTCAAATGACGACACGTCACAATTTTTAGCAACTGAAACTGGCGGTGGCAATACTATGGGACTTATTCTTGGTTTCACCCCCTCCAATAGGATTGCATTATTTCATATTTGATATCCTTTTAAAAAGGAAACAAAATCTTATTAATTTATATTATGTTTTTAAAAAAAAAAAAAATACAAAATAAATAAATAAATAGAAAATTAATAAAAATGAAAATAATTCTTTTAAAGAAAATATTTTAACACTAAACCCTAAACTATAATCCCAAACCCTAAATCCATGGTTAAATCATAAACCTTTAGATAAATCTTATAGTGTTTTAAAAATTTAATGTTTTAAAAATTTAATGTTTATGATTTACCCAAAGGTTTAGGGTTTAGGATTAGAGTTTAGGATTTAGTGTTTATGATTTACCCAAGGGTTTACGGTGTAGGATTAGATTTAAGGGTTTAGTGTTAAAATATTTTTTTTAAAGAACTTTTTTTTTTTATAAAAGTTATCCAAAGGTTTATGATTTACCCAGGGGTTAGAGTTTAGGGTTTAGTGTTAAAATATTTTCTTTAAAAAAAGATCATTTTCTTTTTTTTTTAATTATATTATTATTTTATTTATTTTTGTATTTTTATTTTTAAAAGCATAATATAATTTAACAAGATTTTGTTTTCTTTTTTGAAAGATATCAAATATGAAATAGTGAAATCCTATTGGATGGTCCTTGGGAGTGAACCCAAGAATAACTCATACTATGGGGAGATTTAATTTGCTAATTCTAGTTTATTAATCAATAAACATTTAAGAATTGTTTTATTGATGATTCTATAACCAGTAATTTTATCTGGTTTATGAAAATTTCATGTATAACAGTTTCATTTGATATTCTTATGAGCTATTTTACAATCAATAATTTTTATCAGTCTTATAAAAATTTATGTTTAACAGTTTTACTAATATGAGCTGCTCTATGAAAATTCAAGTCATAGCAACTATATATCTATCATGATATTTACTATAATTTCCCATTGATCTAAACAACTAATAATAAATATTTTTCTGAGATTTAAAATCCAAATTTCATGTTACAAAAACGTTCATTTGTTTCTCCTGATCCCAATTTTGCAGAATTTTTCAACTTACTGTTGAAGTAAGCTTGAGGAAAGCTTGAGCGAGAAGTTATCCTAATCTTATTTAAGTATGAGATAAGTATTGAGAAGATTTAGGAGTTATCTAAATCTATGAGTTTCAATAGGATTAGGATGACTTAAGTTATATATATAGATATCATGAGTTGATATCAAACGTGTGATTTCGAGTTGTGTGAGTTTGAGGTTTTGAGCTATTTTCCTCAGAGATTAATAAGAGAGCTTTCTTGTTTGCGAGTTAACTTTGTGTTCAAGTTCTATTATTGTTGAGATTGTGAAACCGATTATTCAATAATTGGTATCAGAGCTTACGATGGGGGATCTTGTGGTGTCTACGGCAAAACTAAAGGAGGGTGGATCTTCTATCAAGTGTCCCATATTAAACTCAACTAATTAGACTGTATGGGCCATGAGAATGAAGATTTTACTAAAGGTACATGAAGTCTGGGAAACCATTGAAACAGAGGATGCTGATGTGAAGAAGAACAATATGGCGATAGCTTTGTTGTTTCAAGGAATCCCAGAAGCACTTATACTACAAGTAGGAGAGTTGAACATAGCAAAGAAGGTTTGGGAGGCGGTCAAGATGAGACATGTAGGAGCAGAACTTGTGAAGGAAGCTAGGTTACAGACTTTACTTTCTGATTTTGATTGTCTCAGTATGAAGGAGACAGAATCAATAGACGATTTTGCAGGGAGAATCTCTGAGATATCTTCCAAATCTGCAGCATTGGGAGAAGAGATAAATGAGCCGAAGCTTGTTAAGAAGTTTCTGAGTAGTCTTCCGAGGAAGAAATATATTCATATTGTGGCTGCACTTGAGCAAGTTTTGGATCTTAAAGACACGAGTTTTGAGGATATTGTTGGTCGTATGAAGGCATACGAGGAGCGAGTGTGTGATCAAGAAGAGCCACAGGAGGATCAGAGCAAACTAATGTATGCTAATAGTGAGTCACAATCAAACCGAAACTACAATAACAATTACAATAGTAATTACCGAGGCAGAGGACGCGGAGGACGATTTCAGAACAGAGGAAGAGGCCGTGGAAGAAACAATGAGACTAGAGATGCTTCTCATGTAACATGTTTCCGCTGCGACAAGATAGGACACTTTGCTCAGAATTGTCCAGACAGATTACTTAAGCTACAAGAAGCTCAAGAAGATGATAACAAAAGTACGCAGGAAGCAGATGAGCTTATGATGCACGAGATAGGAGATTTTGTGCAAATTTGTAAGAAAAATACGCAAGAAACAGGTGAGTTTATGATGCACGAGGTTGTACATCTAAACGAAGGAAAGGTTGTACCGAATGATTACCATGAGAGAGATGAAGACAACAGTGTTTGGTATCTGGACAATGGGGCAAGCAACCACATGAGCGGAGACAAGAGATATTTCTCAGAGATCGATAGCTCGATCACAGGGAAAGTTCGTTTTGGTGATGACTCTCGAATTGACATCAAAGGAAAAGGAACGATTGAGTTTACAGATAGGAATGGAGAAGTAAGAAAGATGACAGAGGTATACTATATTCCGGATCTTAAGAGTAACATCATCAGCTTAGGACAAGCTACCGAAGCCGGATGTGATGTAAGACTGAGAGGAGAACATCTGATAATGCATGATCGAGATGGAAAGTTGATAGCAAAAGCAGTCAGATCAAGAAATAGACTCTACAAAGTGCGAATGGGATTGAAAGAGACTATGTGCTACCTATCTACTGAGCTCAGTGAATCAAGTCGTTGGCATGGGAGACTAGGCCACATAAACTACGAGACGATGAGATCTATGATGTCACGAGAGCTAGTCATGGGAGTTCCACACATGGAGGTTGAGAAGAATATTTGCGGTTCTTGCTTACTTGGGAAACAAGCTAGACAGACGTTTCCTAAGGCAACAAACTATCGTGCAACTGAGATACTTGAACTCATTCACGGTGACCTTTGTGGCCCTATAACACCAAAGACAAGTGCAGGAAACAGATATATCTTCGTATTGATAGATGACTTATCAAGATATATGTGGACTGTTCTGCTTAAGAATAAAGACGAAGCTTTTGGGAAATTTGTCAACTTCAAGCGACTAGTAGAGCAAGAGAAGAAGATGCGCATACAAACGTTTAGAACGGATAGAGGAGGAGAATTTGTGTCCTTTGAGTTCAGCAAATTCTGTGATGAGGAAGGTATAAGGCGAAATCTCACGGCTCCATATAGTCCTCAGCAAAATGGCGTTGTAGAGAGACGGAATAGGACTTTGATGGAGATGACTAGGAGCATAATGAAGCATATGTCAGTACCAAATTATCTCTGGGGTGAGGCGGTAAGGCACTCCACCTATCTTCTGAACAGAGTAGCCACGAGAGTGGTTAAAGATCAGACTCCATATGAAGCCTATCATGGAAGAAAGCCTAATATTGGTCCTCTGAGGATCTTTGGGTGTGTAGGGTATGCGAAGATAGATGGAAAGTTTTTGAAGAAACTAGATGATAGATCACGAGTACTGGTTCATCTTGGAACAGAACCAGGCTCAAAGGCCTATCGGATGTTTGATCCTCAATCACAGAGAGTAATAGTGAGCAGAGACGTTGTCTTTGATGAGTCGAAAGGCTGGAACTGGGGTATGAGAAAGGAAGATCAAGCTAGTGCAGGAGACTTTAAGATTGAGATTGAAGAGTTTGGAAATCGTGGGATACAAGAAACAGAGCCTGAGACAAAAGAAGTCAAACCAGAAAGTGAAGAAAATCTGTTAGAAGATAATCATGAAACAGAAAGTGGAGATGACAATGATGAGACTACAGATGAGGAACCATTAGTACTACGAAGGTCTGAACATGTCACTTCAAAGCCGAAGTACTTAGACGACTATGTATTACTGTCTGAAGAAGAAGGAGAGCTGCTACTTATGTGCTTGAATGAAGAACCACTGAATTTTGAGGAGGCTAAAGAGCATAGAGAGTGGATAAAGGCGTGTGAAGCTGAGATTGAGTCTATTACTAGACTCAAGTCGTGGAGTCTTGTTGATTTACCTCATGGTGCAAAAGCCATAGGTTTGAAGTGGGTATTTAAGCTCAAAAGAAATGCTGATGGAAGTATCAACAAGTATAAGTCTCGGCTAGTTGCGAAGGGATATGTTCAACGCTATGGGATAGATTATGAGGAAGTATTTGCGCTGGTGGCCCGGATCGAAACCATACGGTTTCTCATTAATCTTGCTGCAACAAGGGGTTGGGAAATACATCATTTGGATGTTAAGACAGCTTTTCTCCATGGAGAGCTGAAAGAAACTGTGTACGTAACACAGCCAGAAGGATTTGAGGTTAAAGGGAGTGAGCACAAAGTCTATAAGTTACATAAGGCTTTGTACGGGTTAAAACAGGTACCGAGGGCATGGAACGATAAGCTGAACATGATCTTGGTGGAACTTGGTGTTACAAGGTGTCTGAAGGAGCCTTCAGTTTACAGAAGAGAGACGAGTGAAGGTTTACTTGTGGTTGCTGTATATGTGGACGATCTCTTTGTCACAGGAGCTTGTATGAAGATTATAGGTGAATTTAAGTGTGAGATGTCCACAAAGTTTGAGATGAGTGATCTCGGGAGGTTGAGTTACTATCTTGGTATTGAAGTCTTACAGCATAATGGTGGAATCACATTGAACCAGAAGCGTTATGCCTTGAAGATATTGGAGGAAGCCGGCATGAAAGACTGTAACCTTGTACACATACCGATGGACTCGGGTCTCAAGCTCGAGAAGTCAGAGAAGGAAAAGGACATTGATGCTACAGGATATAGGAAGATCATCGGATGCTTCAGATATTTGATCCATACCAGACCTGACTTGTCTTATTGTGTAGGTGTTTTGAGCAGATATATGCAAAATCCAAAAGAGTCACATGGAACTGCAATGAAACAATGTTTAAGATATCTGAAGGGGACTACTTCGTATGGTCTGACGTTTGAGAAAACCGGAGGGAGCGCAACAAGGTTGATAGGCTACAGTGATAGTAGTCACAATGTAGATCAAGATGATGGGCGAAGCACTACTGGACACATATTCTACTTTGGAAACAGTCCGATCACTTGGTGCTCTCAGAAGCAAGATACAGTGGCTCTCTCATCATGTGAGGCTGAGTTCATGGCAGGTACTGAAGCAGCAAGACAAGCTATTTGGCTACAAGACTTGTTGAAGGAGGTCATCGGTGGTACTTTTGCAAAGACAGTCATCAGGATAGACAACAGATCAGCAATTGCCCTTACAAGGAACCCGGTGTTTCATGGTCGCAGTAAACATATACACACCAGGTTTCATTTTATAAGGGAATGTGTTGAGAAGGGTCTTTTGGAGGTTGAGCACATACCCGGCTGTGAACAGAAGGCAGACATTCTGACCAAGGCGCTTGCACGAACCAAGTTTAAGGAGATGCGCGAACTGATTGGAGTTCATGATGTGGAAAACAGAGACTTCAAGCTTAGGAGGGAGACTGTTGAAGTAAGCTTGAGCGAGAAGTTATCCTAATCTTATTTAAGTATGAGATAAGTATTGAGAAGATTTAGGAGTTATCTAAATCTATGAGTTTCAATAGGATTAGGATGACTTAAGTTATATATATAGATATCATGAGTTGATATCAAACGTTTGATTTCGAGTTGTGTGAGTTTGAGGTTTTGAGCTATTTTCCCCAGAGATTAATAAGAGAGCTTTCTTGTTTGTGAGTTAACTTTGTGTTCAAGTTCTATTATTGTTGAGATTGTGAAACCGATTATTCAATACTTACCTCCAAAATGATCAAATGATTTCATATTATAGACAAGCTAACAACCAAATAAAGTTCAATTATACGAGATGATTTTTCGGCTGGTAGGGTTTGGATTTTCGATATAAGAAATTGATTTGTTTTTCTAATTAAAATTTTCGACAGATTTCTCAAGACAATTATCAAAATGAATTACATAAAATACGTTGTATCTCAAATATTTGAAGGTTTGTAATCATAGAGGATAGTTCTTATAGGTCCGTCTAGTAATGATATAAAGGCCTAATACTGTTAGTGTGGATAAACTATAGATTAATTATTATTCCCACTAAAATCGTGATGTCAGAGATGCTCTCCAAGTCCTTCCCATTACGTATCTAATCCTACTAGAACAAAGTCACATTCCCAAACATGTGTACAACCCGGTTACAAATTAATTGATATAAAATTTAGTTTGCAAGCTCATTTCTAGAGTTATTGTTGTACGTAGTGAACCAGTCGAAATCTCTATTTTTGATATCTAGATCTTTTAAGCTTAAGTTTCATAGGTCTCTTTCAGCTACGGTAAATTAAGTATGTCCCCTATAAAACCTATCCAAACGACCAATCAGCTACGGTGTTGCAGATTTTCGCACATGCAATGAAGGATTCAAGAATGATTATTTCAAGCTCTCACAACCGAAATTTTCGAGTAAGAAGCTTCACTTGACAACCTGGTTGTATGTATAATTTTCATAACATATAGATATTTGCATATTTTTTTGTTATAATATTATTGAATCTTAAATATCACAATAGTGATTGACTGAACAAATTTCAAGAATTACACTAAAAATGCTTTTGTGACACAAAGAAACACACACGAGAATACTATTTGAAATAGTATTAGTTAAACAAAGAAGCGATTAAATAACCATGAACCATGATCAATGAAAAAGCAAAAAAAAAAAAAGAGATTCAATCAAAACAAGAAAGAAGAAGACAATCAGATCGATTGATTAGTTACGTTCTCATTGTCTCTACAACCGTTTGAAAATCTGAAATAGAAAGAGAGAGAGATCATGTGTATTAGACTTCAGATCTTTTCTTATTATATACTATGTAATTATGATAATTTCAAATGACAATTACCTCAATGATATTGTAGCTAATCTGGTAAGGATGAAGACCTATGGTGGGCTAAACATTATCACAGTGATACCTCTATGCATGAGTCCTATACTCATGTATAGGCCACAAGAGGTAAATATAATATATTTCAAATTTTAAAATCATATTGTTTTCATCATTTGTTTTTTTTTTTGTTTAGGCTAGTCATGTATTGCTAGACAATATGTGAAACGTTTTAAAGAAGTAAAAATTAATTAATTTACTACATTTATTTTGTTTGTCAACACATTTATTCTTTTTTTAATATTGTCCTATTTAACATTTCTTTTTTAATCTATTTTATTTAAACAGAGACATTCAGTTGAACCTTTTTTGTAAGATTATAAATAAAATGTGTTTATCTATTGTAAAGTAATTATGGTAAGAATATTATACTAATATCTATATTTCCACAATTTATTAATTAATTTTATGTCCAAACACTATCAATACTATTAAAACAATAACCGTATTTTGAAATCTTCTTAGTTTTACAATAATATTACATGTTATGCCAATTTTTATATATATGGTTCCTTTTTTAAATATTTTCTTCATATCTTTCCAACAACATCAAGAGCAATAAAATGGGGGCATATTTCCAAAGTATCTTTAGTAAATAATCGATGACAAAAAGAATAATATGATCAAATATTCATTGTTCTTAACTATTTTATATCTATCACATCTCTCTCATATTATTGTAGAAATATTCTAATTTTATAAAATTGCAAAAAATGAAGTTTAAATTTTTGATAAAAGGTGAAAATTATGAAATTATAACAATTTAAATGAAATTGGATTACATATCATCCATATGTCATGTCAAAAAAAAAAAAAAATCATCCATATGTCTAAGGGCAAAAGTGACTCAAAACTCTAAGTCAAACACAAAACTAATCTTTTTGGACATTTCATTTGCACAATCCACTAAAGAATTTCTGATTATTCATCAAAATGTCATTACTTTTTTTCCGAAAATGAGTGTTGTACCCTCTCATTCTCATCTTCATCAATTAATCACGAAAATGTCATTGCCATCAATTCACCCAACAACCATGAACAATCAAAATGAAGCTCTTAATGCATCTAAAAAACGAAATTTACTCATTCATTCTTATAACTTATGCCCAAAAACTAGATATCTCTCACTTTCTAGCAATACTCATCCAAAACAAAATCCAAACTTTTTGATTCTAAATTTTTTAAGGGTCATATAGCCATTTTATTTTGAAAATTTAAGTGTTTTTTTATTTTTTTAAATTTGAAATCCTATCCCAAAACTTCACTCCTCAACTCTAAACAAAATATTCTAGGATTAGTAAATAAGTGTATATTTTACTTATTTTTGATAAAACATTTAAGTCTGTTTTGGTCATTTTTACTTTTAAGATCTATATTTGTGACAAAAAAATTTTTATGTCTATCTTAGAGAATTTCTCTTCTGTTATTACTAAAACTAAAATTTAAATTTACTGTTAAATAGATTTGTTATTAATATCCTTATAATTATTTAGAAATACTATACATTAAATAAACTAATGTAAATAATTAAAAATGTAACTGAATATAGTCCATTATTACTATTTTATAGTAGATAAAAATGATACTTCTTTTCTTAATAGAGAAGATGTAACAATGTAAAGACCGAATGGCAACTGAAAATCAAATAAATGCTCTTTTAGATTTCCATTCGTCCTCAGACCATCTTGAAACAAGCACACATCCAATATAAGACTCATGAACCTGCACATGTTACTTCGGTCCTGACTTTTTAGTTTACCAAATTTAAATACATAATTACACAATACATCTTATAACTGCATTAAAAAACAAAATTTTTAAAGTAGCCAAGAAAAAAAATAGATAAAATACAAATCCGCGTGTATACGGGGGGGGGGGGGATGAAATTACATAGAGATGCAGTTATTATACGTCTACCACATCATTCCTCTTTATTTTTCACCAAAATTCAACGAGCATTTTTTTTGTTATTTTAGTTAATCCATAACTACTTTTTTTCTTCATTACCACTATCATTATCAATAAAAGTAAAACAAAAAGTTGAAGCATTTAAATCATTTTCCTATTTTTATTACTTACAATTTTAGATATGATATTTTAATAATATATGAGTTAAAATACAAAATATATAGATAGGAGAACGGAGCAGCCAGCACTGGCTACAGCTTGTAACAATACAAATGGTGCGTAAGTAGTCTCAATTACGTTTAGTAGATGGTCAGTTCTAGTAACAATGGAAGCTAGAAAGTTGGATAGATTTGTGAAAACCCATTTGAGAGCATTTAAAAGCATTTTGATAAGCCTTTGCATTTTGATTATGAAAAACAGCAAAACTAAGATGATGTGTTATTTATACAAGGTGATTTCAGTTTGTTATACCAACCGATTCCACTATACTGATTTGTATACGAGAGTGATTGTGACAACTTGTGATTTTATACACCAATTGATTTCATCTTCTTCGTCTTCCTCATAGTTCTCTCAGGTAAATTGTCTCTTTAAAAAGCTCTCTTCCTGCAATACCCTTTCTCTGACATTATCTAACTTTGTAATGCAGCATTGAGTTTTGGTTCCGACAATGAAACATCAGTTCCCCTGTTAAAGAAACTATGTCTGCATCCTCCTGGTATACGTGAGGGGTAGGAGGTCAAACATTTTATTTGGCCACTTTGTTATATTTACCTTGTTTTGTCTTTGTTTTTACTTTTAATTTGCTTATTTTTCTACTATTTCTTTTAATTTTTAATTATTGTTTCTCTTCAGTAAATATATAATATATATTTTAATTATAATATAATATATATTAGATAAATCTATCTATGCTATTATTTGAGAAAAAGATTTTCTTATACGTCATGCTCTCCATAATTATAGGTAATTGTATTTATTTGTCATATTTCCATAGTTTTAGGTAATTTTGTTTATTTGTCATATGTTTAATGCATGATCACGGATTTGTGTGAAGTAGAGAAGATACATTCATGTGGGGAAGTGTATTGGGACTTGGAAGAAAAATTCATGTAAGAGATAAGAAGGTTTAGTCTAAATCCAGTTCTATTGAGGTTATTGGTTTCTGGGATAAAGAGACCGCTCCCTATTGTCTATCCTCTCCAAGATTTCAAAGCAAACATAGAGAAATCCTTGAAGGCACATGATAAACGATTTGTTTTTGCTCAACTTAGAGCCTATGTCCCGAATTTCCATACAAGAAATAATTTTGGTATTCATTATATAAGCTTGTTTGAAATTGGTTGTGGATAAGCAAGATAACAATCTAGGTAAAATTGTTTCTCCTTTTCTCATAACTCTTCAGTTTGCCTTTTCTTAATTAACTTAACAACTGTGTTTCCTTTTTCCTCTCCAGTAAAAATTATGAGATGTACAGACATTGCTGACAAATACATGATCACGGATTTGTGTCTCCAAATGCTCCTAGATGATAGTAAGCATGTACTGATAATTGTTGGTGATGCAGATTTTCGTACATGCAATGAAGGATTCAAGAATGATTATTTCATGCTCTCACAACCAAAATTTTCGAGTAAGAAGCTTCACTTGACAATCAAAACAACCTGGTAGTATGTATAATTTTCATAACATATAGATATTTTCATATATTTTTTTTGTTATAATATTATTGAATCTTAAATATCACAATAGTGATTGACTGAACAAATTTCAAGAATTGCACTAAAAATGCTTTTGTGACACAAAGAAACACACACGAGAATACTATTTGAAATAGTATGTTAAACAAAGAAGCGATTAAATAACCATGAACAATGATCGATGAAAAGCAAAAAAAAAAGAGATTCAATCAAAACAAGAAAGAAGAAGACAATCAGATCGATTGATTAGTTACGTCCTCATTGTCTCTACAACCGTTTGAAAATCTGAAATAGAAAGAGAGAGAGATCATGTGTATTAGACTTCAGATCTTTTCTTATTATATACTATGTAATTATGATAATTTCAAATGACAATTACCTCAATGATATTGTAGCTAATCTGGTAAGGATGAAGACCTATGGTGGGCTAAACATTATCACAGTGATACCTCTATGCATGAGTCATATACTTATGTATAGGCCACGAGAGGTAAATATAATATATTTCAAATTTTAAAATCATACTGTTTTCATAATTTGTCTTTTTTTGTTTAGGCTAGTCATGTATCGCCAGACAATTTGTGAAACGTTTTGAAGAAGTCAAAGTTAATTAATTTACTACATTTATTTTGTTTGTCAACACATTTATTCTTTTTTAATATAGTCTTATTTAACATTTTATTTTTTTAATCTATCTTATTTAAACATAGACATTCAGTTGAACCTTTTTTGTAAGATTATAATTAAATGTATTTATATATTGTAAAGTAATTATGGTAATAATATTATACTAGTATCTATGTTTCCACAATTTAATAATTAATTTTATGTCCAAACACTATCAATACTATTAAAACAATAACCGTATTTTGAAATCTTCTTAGTTTTACAATAATATTACATGTTATGCCAATTTTTATATTTATGGTTCCTTTTTTAATATTTCCATCATATCTTTCCAACAACATTAGAACAATAAAATGGGGCATATTTCCAAATTATCTTTATGCGAGTAAATAATCGATGACAAAAAGAATAATATGATCAAATATTCATTTTTCTTAACTATTTTATATCTATCACATCTCTCCCATATTATTGTAGAAATATTCTAATTTTATAAAATTGCAAAAAAGGAAGTTTAAATTTTTGATAAAAGGTGAAAATTATGAAATTATAACAATTTCAATGAAATTGGATTACATATCATCCATATGTCTAAGGGCAAAAGTGACTCAAAACTCTAAGTCAAACACAAAACTAACCATTTTTGACATTTCATTTGCACAAATCACCCAAGAATTTCTGATTATTCACGAAAATGTCATTATTTTTTTCCGAAAATGAGTGTTTTACTCTCTCATTCTCATCTTAATCAATTAATAACGAAAATGTCATTGCCATCAATTCACCCAACAACCATGAACAACCAAAATGAAGCTCTTAATGCATCTGAAAAATAAAATTACTCATTCATTCTTATATCTTATGTCCAAAAACTACACATCTCTCACTTTCTAGCTATACTCATCCAAAAAAATCCAAACTTTTTGATTCTAAATTTTTGAAGGGTCATATAGCCATTCAAGTTCACGATATCTGGTCATTAACGATTGAGTCGTTGTTTAGGTGAAGTTGTGTGTACTTAAAGAACTAATCAAGTTCCTTTTTAAGTTTTTATCACAAAATAGATCTCAAAAACTAAAATGACCAAAATATCATTTTTTTAATTTAAAAATTTGAAGTGTTTTTTATTTTTGTAAATTTGAAATCCTATCCCAAAACTTCACTCCTCAACTCTAAACAAAAAATTCTAGGATTAGTTAATCCAAAGGATATAAATGTATATTAACTTATTTTTGATAAAACATTTAAGTCTATTTTGGTCATTTTTATTTTTAAGATCTATATTTGTGACAAAAAAAAAATATGTCTATCTTAGAGAATTTCTCTTTTGTTATTACTAAAACTAAAATTTAAATTTACTGTTAAATAGATTTGTTATTAATATCCTTATAATTATTTAGAAGTTTTATACATTAAATAAACTAACGTAAATAATTAAAAATGCAACTGAATATATAGTCCATTATTACTATTTTATAGTAGATAAAAATGATACTTCTTTTTTTAATAGAGAAGATGTAACAATGTAAAGACCGAACGGCAACAAAAAGTCAAATAAATGCTCTTTTAGATTTCCATTCGTCCTCAGACCATCTTGAAACAAACACACATCCAATATGAGACTCATGAACCTGCACATGTTACTTCGGTCCTGACTTTTCAGTTTACCAAATTTAAATACAGAATTACACAATACATCTTATAACTGCATTAGAAAAAAAAAATTTAAAAGTAGCCAAGAAAATAGATAAAATACAAATCCGCGTGTATACGGGGGATGAAAGTACATAGAGATGGAATTATTATACGTCTTGGCCTTGTTATTATAAGATAATTTTATGTTCAGAGTCACTATTGTACTCTCTAATATCACAAGTAGTCACTTGTTTATACAAGTGCACTTTCCCCTAGACACTCGTTAGAAAGGGAAAGAAAGGAGCATTTTTAGTTCACTCCCAACCCTTAATCTCGTTAACTAAAAAAAGTAGAAGTCCAGCCCTAGTCAAATAGGTACTAGAAGTGGAATGAAAGGGATGATCCATGAATATTGATAAGAAATAGGCGGATTTTGTTCTCAGCCATCCATCTGCATAAACCACCAATGGCCCATATTAACTTTCTCAGATCTGGACAAGACTTTTATCTGCCATCCATCCACACCGTTAGATCTTTACTCTTCTTTCCTGAATAGAATTTCTTACGGTATTTCACCCTCTCCCATCCATCTTCGCCGTCCTTTTTTTCCACTTTTCACCGAGCCTAGTTTTCACCGTCGTGTTTCGGAAAAAAAAAACTTTCACCGTCGACTTCCATCATCTTCAAACAGAAATCTCTGCTAACCATATACTTAGAAGGTGAAATTAATCTCTTAATCTATATCATTTACCCCCTAATTATCTGTGTAATGATCTTTGATTTTACCTTTAACCTATTTGTTATGCATCCGTCGGACATGTCGGAGCATGTTATGGTTATTTCCGGCGAGTGGAAAACTTCACTAGACAACCACTGGAACTTCTCGATAGACAAACAACACATGACAAGGATTGTGCCTCTGCATAAATGCATACCATTGACTGAATTATTGAGCACTGTCTTTAGGGACTTCTTTGAAAATTCTGACAGCATCCGCACCGCTGCTCTTAGCAATTGGCCACCAAATACAAAGGAGCTTGCAACAGGTCTCACCACACCGCCAGTAATGCTCACAAACGACGGAGCTGTCTCCTACTTTTACCAGCACTTTCAAACAAACAAAGGAATGAACTTGTTTATCACCTTCAACACTCCTCAAACCAGTCGTGTTGGTGAGAATCCATTACCTTTCAACAGGCCAAATCCTATCAAAAGGACACACAGCCCATCTACCGCTGGTTCTCAGAAACCAGGTTTCTCCCTTTTTAAAGATGATGAATTCGACCTGTCTCATAACTGTCCGCCTGTACAGCTTCGAAGGTCTCCACCTGTACATACTAAAAGTTATCCACCTGTACCCCCCCCCCCCAGATTTGTATACTTGTACACTCTCAGAGCTGTCCACCTGTACCACCTCGGAATTATCCATCTGTTCAACATGTACACCCTTGTAGTTATCCTCCTGTACACAGGGTCAGTCGCCAGTCTGTTCACCCAGTAAGCTGTCCACCTCTACACTGTTCAGCATATGTGTCTCAGATTCTCCCTTTCTCTCTTTTCCACACCGATAATGTCGACCAACCAACAACTGAGGCAGGGAGCTCTGCTCCATCAAAAATCCAGAGCTTTTCTCTTGCAGACGAAACCCTCCTATACGGAGATGAGCTCCTTGAGAACATGTTTAAAGACGACCCCGAATACATACCTGACAGCTGGTAACCGACGAGGATGATGAAAGTCAGTCTGACGCTTCTACTACTCCTGGTTTTGAGGATGTTCAAGCCCGTGGTTATGATGAAGACTTATGGGCTCCACTCATTGACGACCACCTTGGTGGTTCTGTTGCTGCCGAGCTCATGGTGGGTGTCTCAGTACCCAAGACTGCACCCCATATCATCCACTGCACCACTGGGGACACTTTTGATCACATAGTGATTGTCTCTGGTGAACTACCATACTGCAAACCTGAAGTACGTTCATCGTCAAACTATGTACCCCCTCCACCCGTACATACTCGGAGCTGTACGCCGTTCTTCTGCCTCCAACAGTTCAGCTCGCACATCGTACTCTCAGCCATACCAGCCCCATCCACCGACCCCACCTGCGCATGAGTCCGACCCCTATCTGAGATAAGTGACGAGGAATTCGATATCCCCCCCATGTTTGACGACACTTTGTATGAAGCTGACACCATCCCTGATTTGGATATAGACGATGATGAACCTTGTGTTGGAAAATTGTATGCATTAGAGGAAGACTGCCAAATTGGACTCGCGATATATGCAATCAAAGAACAATTTTATTTCAGACAAACAGAACCAGCAGGAATTCTTTTATCCTCACTTTCCATGACCCTCGTTGTGATTGGAGAATCCTCGCTAAGGAGCTCACCACTTGCGGCTATTACACTATTAAGAAGTGTCAGTTGAACCACACTTGTGATACTGAGACTCGAAGGCATTATAAGAAGCGTTCTGCTGCCAAGGTCTTAGCACATATCTACCGCTCCAAATATGGAGACCCCACCAATGCACCCGAAGCAATGCAGCTCCAGCAAATGGTTCTCGAAGATTTACGAGTTGATGCTTCCTATATGAAATGCCATCGGGCTAAGGGAATTGCCCTAGACATTACACATGGTAATGCAGAGGACTCCTACCTCAGCGTAGCTGGTTATTTTGAAAGGCTTAAAGCAACTAATCCCGGGACAATCACTGAAATAGAAACTGAGGTTGACGATAATGGTGACACCCGCTTTTTGTATGCTTTCCTAGCATTCGGTGCTTCTATCCAAGGATTCCACCGCTTACACCCTGTTCTTATTATTGATGGCACTCACCGTTCTCGCAAATACAAAGGTGTACTCCTCACTGCCAGTAGACAATATGGCAACTTCCAAGTGTTCCCTCTCGCATTTGATGTTGTTGACGGTGAAACCGAAGAGGCCTGCACTTGGTTTCTAACCAAGCTTGAAAGGATCATTGCGGACTCCACCACCCTCACCATCATTTCAGATCGCCATGTCTCCATCATTAAAGCAAAACAAATTGTTTTCCCAAAGGCACATCATGGGGCTTGTATTCTTCACCTGATGAGAAATGTTGTTTCTCTGTACAAAAGCAAGGGCCTTGCAAAGATGGTCTGTGAGGCTGCATTCTCTTTCCACCGAGCTGATTTTGATAAAAACTTTGGAAAAATCAAGCTAGCTAATGCAGCCTGCTTCAAATATCTCGAAGACATAGGCACTGCCCAATGGTCTCGCACTTATTTCCCTGAGCACCATGACAATCTCCTCACCAGCAACGTTGCAGATTAGTTGAACAATGCTATTTCCAAATTCAGAGCTTCTCCAATTGTCGAGATGTTCATGTTCATTCAACGCATGCTAACCCAAAGGTTCTCAGCCAGGAGGACCAAATCAGCTAAACAGAGAGGTTTTGTCACACCAGAGGTTGATAAGGTCATTCAGACTCACATCAGACTCACCAAAAGCAGCAAAATTTTTCAATCAAAGGAATGAAGCTATTCAGTTAGGGGTCTCTTTGGTCACCACAACACTGTCCACTTGGAAGCCAAAGCTTGTACATGTCAAGTGTTCCAGAAGCTGAAAATCCCATGTGGACATGCTCTTTTGGCCACTGACTCAGTTGGTCTCCCCTACAACCAACTGGTTTCTGAATTCTACAAGACACAACACTGGATTGACACTTACTCTGGTGTGATCTTCCCTGAGGCTCCTTTAGGCGACTTCCAGATACCCCGTCATATCACTGATCTTACCATCTACCCTCCGAAAACCCGCCGCCCCTCTGGCCGACCTAAGGATAAAAGGATTCCTTCCACAGGAGAGGTTCAAGTAACTTGATTTTCTCCAATTCATTTAGCAGTGTTTTTCAATTATTCTAACTTATTTTCTTTAATTTATTTGCTCATCCTCCTAAGAAAACCAAGATCATCCCAAAAAAATGTGGACGTTTCGGGGGCACTGGTCACAATCGAACTCGCTGCGTTGTGGTGATCTGACTGTGGTTAATCTTATATCCACGGGCACCATCTTTTGGATAGCGAATTCACCTAGGATCAGCTCTCTCGGTTGTACCTTTTTGGCTTTTTGTGTTACTCATGTCTAAACATTATGAACATGTATTGGCAGGGGCGAAGCTAGGAGTTTTGGCTAGTGGGTGCACTTTTGATGATAAGAAAATAAATGACATAGTTAAGAGTTGAACTTGGGTTATTATGGGTGCACACCCCACCTTTTACCATTTATTCTATCCAATTTTACATGTTTACTCTCAGAAAAATTGGAAATATCAAAAATATTCTATCCAACCCACACACCCATAACGTAGACGGTTGATTCACCCCTGTGTATTGGTTGATCCTTTTGGGAGAAGTTTAACACTTAATTCTTCATATAAATTATTTATCAAAATTAAAAGCAGCGTACATGTGTACGCTATTACAGTGGTTGTTCTATAAAACACAGACCTGTACACCCACCTCTCTCATCACCAGTCGTACACAATCAAGTTCGTACACAACGCTCCATATTAAAACGACGCTGTTTTAGTTCCCCACTTAAAACACCTTTCTCCTCAATAAATCATGGCTCGGGCACAAAATATTGAAATTAGGGTTCATCTTCCTAATTAAACAACCCACACACCCGCAGAAGAAAAAGGCAGTCTTGATGGGAGACAGAGGCAGAGGATTCCCAACGAACTGTCCCTGTGGAGCACGCGTTTCCCGGCGCACATCCAAAACCATTACCAACCTGGGCCGCCTATTTCACAGTTGTCCCTATGGCAATGAGGTATGCATTTGATGTTAACCAAATCCCTCTCCCTTCGATTTCTTGTACAATTGCCCCTTTTCCCGAATAAACGTGACCCCCTTAACCTTTTTACCCTACACCCTCTTCCTGATTCTTATCCCTTTTTGTGATTGCAGAACAGTCCTCACCATCTCTTCAAATGGACATATCTGTCTATGGTTAAGGAAAATGAGGACATAAAAATCAATCTTGATGGTCTTCAAAGGGCTTCACTTGACACGATAAAGGGTTTACAAGTGTGTCAATCTCAGATTGAAACTCTAGCAATAGAAAACATACTTGCTGCAGTATCGTTAGCGCTCTCAAAAACGAGATCACAGGATTAGAACAGGACATTAAAGATGTCCACATGGAACTTAAAAGCTTAAAAAACATGGTTGTGTGTGTTTTTGTGCTTCTTGTCGTCTATAAGTTATGTACATAGTTTGGGGGTTCTTCTAATTAAGCCATGTAACGTTCTCATAATTAGGACCCGGGACATCTTTTTAGGCCATGTAACGTTCTCATTATTAGGACCCATGCCTTGATGTACTAAGCTCGGTTAACTCCCCATCTGTATTTTGTTCCTAGACTATGTGCTGAAATGTTGAAACAACTACTTGGTGTACACTAATGATCCTGGTGTCTTTATGTTTCATGTCCACATTGCTAATCAATAGACCTCTTTTGTTGCACATATTATCCCCTAACGCATCTTCTCATGCACTATCTTGAAGATAAATGTCAAGTTTGAGGATAAATAGAAGATTTTCGCGGGAAAAAAGGAAAGATCGAGATAAATGGAATATTCCCGATAAACTCGAATCTGGGCGAAATGGAAAGACTAAACTGCCTAGGAAGGGAGTATATAAGCAAGAGGCATAGGGCAGAAGCGAGGGGACGAATTTCAAAGCTCACATCTGAGACTGTTACAACTTTTCTATACTTAGAATTTTCCGCACTTAGAAACAGGTTTTTTTTCTCGACAAGTTCGGTTTCTATGACTGGCGCTCAATTACTAGACGAACTCGCCTCGACGGTTCGATCTCTGGTCCAGCTCTATCAACTGAACTACGTTCGACTTGATCCTCGAAAGGGGTACGTAGGCAGCCTTTCATAAGGTTCAGTCCGAAATCTATCAAATTCTTTTTCTTATCTTTTTCCGTCTTTCGTTATCGAGCTGCGACTCGACTAGATTTAGGGTTTTATGTTGGCAGATCTCTGATGGCCCTTGCGGCCGAAGCCTTTATAATTCCCTGTAATAATCGCAACGCTCTTACGTGAATCGGAAATACGATCAACTTTCTCTAGAAATTCGTTTTATTACGTTTTTCATATTTTTCCACATTTATTTGGTTACTTGTCGTTGGCTTTCGCAGAGATCAGGTTCCTCTGGAAAATTAGGGTTTTCCTAAGTTTCCTTATTTAACGGAAATCGACAAGTGTGAATTTCGGTTCCCACAGTTTGGCGCTAGAAGGAGGGGGGTCGGATTACTCTTACTCATTGCCGCAAAACGCTTGATCAAAACGATGTCTGGATATATGAAAGACAAAGTCACAACTCGCAAAAAGACGATGGTAAAACAACTCCAGCAGCGAGTACTCGTACAGCCAACGCTCGCGCAAACGCTATAGTACTCAACAAAATCGAAAACCTAATCGCGACTCTTCGCCACGGGAAGAGCAACAAAACGAGCTCGCGATTTCTATCTCAGATCACTAAGGGCAACGATAAATTCTATTAAACCCCATAGTGTTTTTCTTATTTCCGAGTTTGACAAATCTCATGGGTTGAGCAAAAGACGTTTTCCGAGAACTGTTCGAAAAATAAAACTTGCTCTCCCAGAAACAGCGGAAAAACCCTTGTCTCGGGTGTTCGAGAGCTATCTCTGTGAGATAACTTAGTTTGTTTAGGACTGTTGCGAGTTTGTTATGCTCAGCAACAAACTTTTAGATGTTTACGTTGTTTGGGCCTTCGCGAAGGATACGTATGTGAAGAAGTTTTGCGTATTTTATAGTCGCGAATGGACTGTTAGGTCTTACAAGAAAATGACTTTATCGAGGAAGGTATTTGTGTCGAAAAACTAATCTCCGGGCGTCTGAGACGTCTCGCAGTGCCGAAAGTTGGTTTTTATTTTATATGCCGCGTTTCGTGTTCGGAACGTTTGCGGGCTCGAAGATGTTTTGCGGTTTTGCGAGGGAATTCGCAATCAAAACTCACGTTCCTGCTTGGATGTTAAGTAGTTTTATGATTTGTGCTAGAGCAATTAAGACCGAGAGGTCGCGTAAGTTTTTTTCCCGAAACAAAGCGTTTTTCTTACGGTGCCTTGTGAAGTGTTGCCCTTCCGAGATTCGTACGGCTTTAGGAGCTCTGGTACGAGTGTTTTCTTACACGTCGGATTTTGTAGGCAACTTGCTTCAAAAATAGAGTGAATTGTGAGAATACAGAACTTAGCCAATTTTCGACAAGTTTGCATTATCCGTTGAATGTGTTGGCTTGGAGTGAAGGTTGTATTCAGCCGCACAGCCAGTGTCGTATTTGGTGGAGGATTAGACGACAAAACTTTCGTGCTATCGAAAAGGTCGAGTCGGTTTGTAAACTTGGCATTAAAGTGAAGTGTGATCGGACAATAGCCAAGTAGCGTTTGTCGAGCTTGATATGCCAACTATTCCCGTGGTTGTAGAAATGTTTTTCCGTCTTAGTTTTGATCTATACGACGAAAGTTTCGTATAATCTTTCCTTTGTTCGTATGGAAGTTGTTTCTTTTTGTTTTTACTCGAGGGAGACAGAGCCTAAGAAGCTCGATGCAGAGCCCGTGCGGAGTCGCTTGCAGGGCGGTTTCATTCTCGGATGTAATCGGGAGTAATGAGGGCGGATGCTCATGAACGGAAGGGCTAAAGAGTGAGATCTTTCAGATTGTGGCGCGAGGAAGCAAAGTTTACATTGGTCGCTCAGTGCCGGATCGTATAGCTTGGTTTTCGCTATAAGGAAAGTACTTTTGGCAAAACCTGTTACGTTTACTTTCGGAAGTAACTTCGTTATGACATGATCCTGACTATACGAAGAATTTCTCACGTAAGTAACGGGCGATGAATTTAGTAAATCGGCACCACGCATTGGGTTAGCAATGTTTCTGCAGATTTTTCAAGAAACCCTTCCGCTTAATTTTTGATTCTTCGGTGTTTCGGAGTCACTCGCGGAGTTTTACCAAAAATTATTTCACCGAGATCTAGTCGCAAAATGTTTTAGCGGATTTCTTGGGTGGAATGAATCACATGACCAGCAATAAGATCAGTCGGCGAGAAGAGAGGACGTGTTCTCTATTGTTGCTTTGTATTCTTGATCCTTCTTTTTGCCGCAAATATTCTTGATATTATTCTGTGACTAACTTGGTTCGACGGAGAATGAGATCAACGCTTTGACGCTTAAAGATTTCTCGTATAATTTTGCGATTCTTATACGAAACTTGTTTTATCAAGTTGGAAAAGATCTTTATGACTTTGGATCAGTCTTTAACGTTTAGACGGTTCTTAGATTCTCGTTTGCTTTTGGGATGATTTTGACGAGGCGCTGCGTTGTCCGGATATTATTCCGCTTATTTTTGCGAGAGTTCGCTACTTAGAAAGCGTTTTCTCGTTGTGAGGGAAAAATTTTCGACGAAAGAGATGAGTTTCCTTTGAAGGATGATCGGCAATCCGAGTCGATTAAAGACCATGGTGGATTGGTGATGATTTGGAGTATGTCTGATTTACAAAAATTTCTAGGAGCGAGTCGGTTTTAAGACGACGTCAGCGTCTCTAGCTCCTTTTTTCTTTTAGGAAATGAGTATGCTCGAATGCGTGGCGATCGTTTCTCGGTTGTACGAGAGATTAGATCGGTTTGCGAGTTATGCCTGAATGGTTAGAGAATAATAGATCGAGATAGACAAAAATTGCTTACGACTTAGCATTCTAGACTATCCCCTAAATTCTAAGTTCTCTAGGTTTTACGGCAGTTTACAAGACGTTTTCATTTTCGTTCCTACGAGAAATTAGAAGTCTAATAAATTTTTCAAATCGGACATACCTTAGTTTAATCGATGATTTGGAACCGCCTATTCTTCGCTCTTCGTCTTTTGACTTACTTTTGTATGAATCGGTCTTTGACAAAACACCAACAGGAGTTTCGGAGTGAGGAAGGGATTTCATCGTCCGAGTTTATGTTCTTGTCTCTTCGTACACCTGGTTTTACTTAACCGACTAGGTGCGCTTTGTATATCGAAAACTCAATCACGTGTTTATGATTGGATGTTTTCGACTTTGCATGGCAGAGTTTCGTAAAACCGGATTGCGTTTAGAGAGTTCTGATCTCTCGTATAGTTTAGGCAACTTTGTTGTTAAGTCGACCGTTGCCGTTTTAGACGATTGATTCGAAATTTGCGGTTTTTGTCGTAAAATCTCGATGGAAATTCTGATTGAGACGAAACGAGAATCAGCGCGATCAAGACTCGAGAGAACAACTCGAGGATTGGTTGACCGTTCGCCCTCTCGGCTTGCCATACGGCGAGCTGGTGCGGACAATCTCGATTCGTCGAGTTGATTTGTTTTCGTCGTAAAATCTCAACGGAGAGTCCGATTGAAACGAAACGGAAAGCTGTACGATCGAGACTGGAGAGAGAAGCTCGAGGAATGGGTGGTAAGAACCCTTGGGGCAAAGTCAGCGCCTCTTGGGTGAGGTGGAAGGCCGGTCAGCTCGCCATATGGCGAGCTGATCTGCTCGGTGCAGCTCCCCGTACGGCGAGCTGAATTGTTTGGTGCGGATAATCTCGATTCGTCGAGTTGACTTGTTTTCGTCATAGAATCTAGACGAAAAGTCCGATTGGACGAAACAAAAAGCTGTACGATCGAGATTGGAATAGGATCAGGCTTAGGATCCTGAGAATCGTGTCCAACTTGCCAGTGGACGAGCTGGTCAAACCTTCACACGTTGAGATTTCTCCGATTCGGTTACGAGGTTTGATTGGTTTTATCGTTGCCCTTTTGTTTAGATGGAGAAATCGCAAGCTCGTTTCATGCTCTTTCCGTGGTGAAGAGTCGCGATTAAGTTTTCGATTTTGTTAATTACTACAGCGTTTGCATGAGCGTTGGCTATAGGAGCAGTCGCTGCTAGAGTTGTTTTACCAGCATTTTTTGCGAGTTGCGACTTTGTCTTTCATATATCCAGACATCGTTTTGAACAAGCGTTTTGCGGCTATGAGTAAGAGTAATCTGACCCCCCCCCCTCCTTCTAGAGCCAACCGAAATTCACAGCGTCGATTTCCGTAAAATAAGGAAACTTAGGAAAACCCTAATTTTCCAGAGAACCCGGATCTCTGCAAAATCCAACGACAAGTAACCAAATAATTGCGGAAAAATATGAAAAACGTAATAAAACAAATTTATAGAAAAAGTAGATCTTATTTCGATTTCGCGTAAGAGTGTTGCGATCATTACAAGGGTTACAAAGGCTTTGGCCGCAGGGGCCATCAGCGAGTTATCAACATAAAACCCTAAACCTAGTCAAGTCGCATCTCGATAAAAAAAGACGAAAAAGATAAGAAAAAGAGAGTTTCATCGATTTCGGACTGAACCTTATGAAAGACTGCTTACGTACCCCTTTCGAGGATCAAGTCGAACGTAGTTCAGTTGGTAGATCTGGACAAGAGATCGAACTGCCTGGGCGAGTTTGATCTAGCAATTGAGCGCCAGTCATAGAAACCGAACATGTCGAGAAAAAAGCCTAAGTTTCTAAGTGCGGAAAATTCTAAGTCTAGAAAAGTTGTAAAAGTCTCAGATGAGAGCTCTCAAATTTGTCCTCTGCTTCTGTCCTCTGCCTCTTGCTTATATACTCCTTCCTAGACGGTTTAGTCTTTCCATTTCGCTCAGATTCGAGTTTATCGAGAATCTTCCATTTATCTCGATCTTTCCTTTTTTTCCCGAGGAAATCTTCTATTTATCTTCAAACTTGACATTTATCTTCAAACTTGACATTTATCTTCAAATTTGACATTTATCTTCTTTCTTATGAGTAAAACATCAGAACGTCGTCGTATCTTCGGGTTAGACTTCATCAAAGCCGCAAGATGGACTTTCATCGCGTTTCTGGTCTTTTCGAGCCGTTTTGCTATAAAACCGTTTTACGACTTCACACGAGATCGTTTCCTGATGCGATGCCGTTTTTAAATAACTTTCTAGAGTTTATCGTAAAGTTTGGCAATGTTCGATGTTTTGGTTAATCGTTGCCGCTTTCTATGATTCACTCGAAGTTTTATTAAAAACGCGTTTTTTACAATTTCTCACGAAAAATCTCAAGTAAATCGTATAGTTTAGGCAATTTTCAGTGTTTTGTTTTAACCGTTGCCGTTTTATACAATTTCCTTGAGTTCTTTCGAGAAAACAAGACTTTACGATTTTTATTGTAAAACTCGAACGATAGGACGGGTCGAGAGGAAACTGAGACATTCCGATCGTGGTTCGGAACACGGTCGTGCCGAAGGACGTATGCCTTGACTCGAGGACGTGGGAGATCGAGGCTCGGGATAAATAGCTCGACGAACCGAACCGGACCGGTTCAGCTCGCCGTACGGCGAGCTATACGGGACGTCCCTAGCTCGCCGTACGGCGAGCTATACAGAACGTCCCTAGCTTGCCGTACGGCGAACTAGTCTTGGTCGAGATAGCTCGCCGTATGGCGAGCTAGTTCGGCCGAACCAGCTTGCGGATTACGGCGGATGCGATTTTTCGTGGTTTTGTGCTTAACTCGGAAGATCGTGTAATCGGCGTTTGTTTCGTTTTTTCGAGATAACGACTCCCAAGTTTTTCGCGGATTTCTTTTAGATTTTTATAAAACGACTTCTCAAGTTTTATAAAACCATTTCTCGAGTTTTATAAAACCACTTCTCGACTTTTATAAAACGACTTCTCCAGTTTTATAAAATGACTTCTCGAGTTTTATAAAACGACTTATCGAGTTTTATAAAACGACTTCTCAAGTATCATAAAACCACTTATTGAGTTTTATAAAACGTATTTTTATTTTTACGGAAACTTTTAACCATTGATTCCGTCGTGACCGATTTTGACACCAACAGACGGGCCGGATTATTGTTTCTATGAAGTCCACCTGATCAGTTTCTAACACAGTGGTGTTGACGTGGCAAAATAAAACTTTCTCACTGGTTGATTTTTCAATTCTACGTGGATAGTCATTGCTCTAGATATTGACTTTTCAATATTTTTTTGTTAGATGAGCCGAGGCTATTATAGTCAGAGAGACATCTACTCTATTAAAATAGAGTCATTCTTTTTATCTACTGATACAAGTTATCATTTAAATTTGGACTATTTCTAGAATTTTATAAATATTTAACACAAGCCATATAATTAATTAAACCGCATTACTTAAATTAAACCGATGGTTATTTATGGGATATAGTCTTGGGCTTACTTTTGTTTTTAAAACAAATTATATAGTTTAGTTTTTGGGCTTAGTATTAAGGAAAAACTCCAAAAACATTGGATAAACTTTCCACCTTAATAGATCAAAAATCAATTATTATCTTTACACCCAAAAGGTATTTAATATTTTTAAGAAAACAAAAATGTCTATTATTAATCATTTATTTAAATCATGTACTTTAAAATTAATGTATTTTTTATTTTAAATAAAAATCACTTTATTTTGATAAATTTCAATGGTAAATTTTAAATAATTTATTGTTTTATTTTTCTTAAAAAATTTACTGATTAAAAAAATGTAAAGCAAAACCAAAAACCAAATCTAAAAACCAAAATGTGAAAACACAAGTTATATTTTTTTGCTTTTGTTTATTTACAAAATAAACTATTGCAAAAAAATTTTGTCATCTTTTCAGTTTTAAATTAGATGTTCGATTATTTAGGATTTATTTGTTGGTAAAATCACTTTAAACTAACTCAACGGGTCTAAAAATTAAAAGCACAAACCAAAAGCTGAAAATCAAAAATAGAAACTTAAAAACTAAAAACCAAAAACGAAAATCTAAAACAAAATAAAAATAAAAACTGAAACTAAAAACTAATAAAAAACAATCATCACCACAAATTTTGGTGAACTGATTTTATACTAAAACATTCTTTAAATTAAGACAAAACCCAATTATATAAATTTTTAATCATAAAAAATTTCCGCGCTTTCAAGCGCGGGTCAAAATGTAGTTATTATTTACGGGGAAGGATAATCAGAAAGAGAGAGATGCTCGATCCCCTCAAATTAGAGTAAACCCTAATTGTGTAGCTTTCTCCCTCGAAGTGGGATCAAGGAACTAGCGCAGGGAGTGTGTGTGTGTGTGTCTTACTTTGCCCCTCCCTTGACTTTTAGTTTTCTTCTTCTTTCTTGCGAATCTCTCTCTTTCGGCGAAGAGGGGAACATAGATCGAATATGGCGAAATCGAGCTCCTCCGCTGCGGATTCTTACGTAGGGAGCTTGATCAGTCTTACATCCAAGAGCGAGATCAGATACGAAGGCATCCTTTACAACATCAATACCGATGAATCCAGTATCGGACTCCAAAACGATATGATGTCGTTTTGTGCTCTACTTTCTGATTTTGTGTATATATCATTCTGATTTCGTTATTCAGCTCAGATTGATTGGAATTCATGAGAAAGAGAAGTGTTCATGTAGTCAGTGCTTTGATAACTATTGGTGGTACTTAGAAATGTCCTGATTCTTGAAGTTTGATGATATGTTGTAGTTCGGTCATTTGGAATTGAAGGAAGGAAAAAAGATGGTCCTCAAGTTCCTTCAAGTGAGAAAGTTTATGAGTACATACTGTTCCATGGTACCGATATCAAGGTATCCATCAGGATTTTGACAGTACTTTTGATCTAGTTTATAACTGTTTGTACACTAATTCTTTCTTGTTTTTGGCAGGATTTGCAAGTCAAAGCTTCTCCTCCACCAGTTCAGCCTCCACCTCCACCCACTACAAATAATGACCCTGCTATAATTCAGGTGAGTACGATGGAAATGTTATTGTTTGTGATTTTTAAACTCATTTTGATGATTCCTCATCCTCTGATTGTCTTTGTTTTGCAGTCTCACTACCCTAGCCCGATGCCAACATCGAATAGCTTGCCTAGCAAAATTCTGCCTGACATTAGTTCTCATAATGGACAACCTGGTCAGCATGGGATGGGATTCCAAAACTCAATGCCTTTGTATCAGCCTGGTGGAAATCTTTCTTCGTGGGGAGCTTCACCACAACCACCAATGTATTGGCAAGGATACTATACCCCGCCTCCTAATGGTGCTCCCCAATTGCATCAGCAGTCTCTGATTCCACCTCCTCATGGCCTGCCAATGCCAAGCTCTTTGCAGCAACCTCTGCAATATCCTAACTTTAATGCCCCTCCACCTTTTCTGGTGTCAAGCCCACCCTCGTCCTTGTTTCCTTATAGTAGCAGTTCTTAAAGTCTAGCTCCCAGTTCATTGCCTTTCTCTAGTCTACCTATGAAGCTGTCTTCAGGCATGCAATCTACACTGCTATCAGCCCCATCTCCTTCCCTAACTTCACAGATGGCGCCTCCTTTGTTGTCGAACAAAGCTCCTATTGCTGTACATTCTACCTTACCTCAGGATACTAATGTGCTTCCCTTTTCTCTGTCAACTACTAGAGCCAGTGAAACAAGTGCTGGCCTTCCAATGTCTGACAAGCCTAGTTTAGTTACTGGTCTTATTTCTGTGCCGCAGACAACACCATTAACATCTACTCCTGCTGCTGGAGCTTCTAGTTCCATTAGCCAAGATAACCAAAACCTTTGTTGGTTACTCATGGCCAACTGCTGCAGTCAGAATCTGCTGCAGTCTCTTTTTCCACACCTTTTAAAAATTAGGATAAAGATGTTGAGGTGGTTCAAGTATCATCATCAGCTGGGTTGGAACAATATGTTCCAGTTATATCAGAAGCCCAACCTCCGATATTGCCACTCCTTCCTCTACAACGCCAACTCAAAAGGTTTTAATACATTTCCAAAACAAAATTATCTACTTGTCAGCCCTTTAAATTATATTGTGGCATCACTTATTGATATGAGAAAGAGCCTTGAATAATCAAGAAGAGGTTTTGAGGCGTAATGATCATCTAACACGATCTTGCTTTTGATGTTGTCTGAGTTACCGTGAATGTCTCTTTTTCTTTGTCGAAGCACTCTGGATTCCTTCACTGGTCTATTATATTTCGTCATTCATGTCTACTTGCAAATTTTCATTGTTTGATTAGTATCTTGTTTACTGATTTGTTTATTATTTCTCAGCCGAACGGGCATTCGTTCCCAACCCATAATGGTTACAGGGGACGTGGGAGAGGAAGAGGGAGAGAAGCAGGGGTAATGTTCTTCTCATTCATTTGTAGAATTTGAATGGCCTTAGTTTGGTTGTTGCTGGGGAAGCATTTACTATATAGAAACAGCTCATTAACTATATAGCCATGTATGCTAATTAATCCTCTTGTTGGCAGAGAACAAGCCAGGTAATGAAGCTCACTGAAGATTTTTATTTCACTGCTATGAATGAAAAGTTCAATAAGGATGAAATATGGGGACACCTTGGGAAGAGTACCAATGATGATAATGATTATGATGATGATTATCCAATCGTAGATGAAGTTGAGCTGCCTAAGATCGAGGTCAAAGTAAGTGAAGTAGAGTAATAATCAAGAAAATCCGTTATATTCCGTCCTCCTCTTTGGCTCATAGCATAATTGTTTATTGATGCAGCCTGTTTACAACAAAGATGACTTTTTTGACAGCCTTTCATCAAATACCAATGACAGAGATTCCCAAAATAGGTTCTCGGAACTAAGGAAACTGGATACTGAGGTAGAATCTATATATATTTCCATGCTCTGGACATAATTAGTCTCCTCTGGTTCTGGAAAGACTCAATTTTGCAGAATCTTGCGAGAAACGCATTGACTCTTATTGCATTGTAACCTATCATTCCAGACTTTTGGTGAGTTCTCAAGATACAGAGGTCGAGGAGGGCGTGGTGGTTATGGCCGAAACGGTCATTCACGTGGTGGTTATGGTGGGCGTGGGTATGGAGGCTATAATGGGTGTGGTGGCGGCGGCTATGAATATGGTGGTCGTGGCCAAGGGAGAGGTGCATCTAATCATACTTCATAGTTGTGCTAAAAAAGGGTTCTAAAGACTCAGAATCTGATGGAGCGCGTCATGCGTTCGAGTGCTTTTTTTTTTTTTTTTTGTCACGACGAGTGTTTTTGTTATGTTGCAATAAAACAAAAACTTGATTGTTATGTAATGTTTTTCTTTGTTAATCTCCTCCCCCATCCTCTGTGGTTCACGAGGTGTATCAATTTGTTTTCTGATCTTTGTTTTAAGACTTGGTAATAATGCAATGTTTTTCAGTATTTAAAGTCGTTTTGAACTTTTGATAATGTTTGTAGCTTCTTGCTGTGTAGGACTTACTGTGACCATGGACTTACCTTTACTTTGAGCATAATAAATCTATAATGTCTTTTGTAACTGAAAAACGTCACTTTGTCGGCAAGTTCCAACTTACACCTCTAAAGAACCAAACTTTTAACGAAACAGGTAAAATTAGATATTACCTTGTAATTTTAAAGAAGATATCAACAACCACACTTTAATCCCCCCCCCCCCCCCCCAAAAGAGATTTAAGTTGCCCAATTTCTCGAAATTTTATCGTTTTAACATTAACAATAAATTCCGGTTCGAATTTTAAATTGATTTGCAATATGGTTTGAGTTGGATATGTTCGGTTCAACCAAATAAAAACACATCACGAACGGATAAAGAATAACTCCGTGTGTAAACAACTCTAAAACGGCGACGTTCTGAAGTGGCAAAATAAGATTTCGTTTTTTTTTTTTTTTTAACAACATTTTTTTTTTAACAACATGGCAAAATAAGATTTCGTTATATACGAAAAACAAAAATATTATAGCTCTCCAAGAAACTTATTATAGCCAGCCAGAGCGAAAGCGATTTGATCAGTCTCCCATAGAAGAAGATGGTACGTGCTCTTTGTTTTCTCAATCGATCCTTTAAACAATTGCTATGTATGTTCATCGATTGATTTCTCTTCTGTGATAAATTGGGGATATCGTGTTTGTTGATTGGATTTGATGTACCAATCCCTAAGATTGATAATTTGGATTGGTTAGGAGATTTAGCGTTTTCGGTGGGTTTAGGGTTTCGTTAGGTCACCGTTCATGACCATTTAGATCTTTGCGTGATTGTATTATCAGTAGATTAGCATATGGTTCATAGATAAATTTGAGGTTTTTTTGTACTTATCCCATTCTTTTCTGTTATCGACAAGTTGAATAATTTAGCTTGTCATCGAAATTTTGTATCTGTTCTAATCAAAAGAATTGCTTACTAGTTAGTTTAATTTCAAGTGTCATTCCTGTGTGATTCTGCATGGGATTCAGCTTCTTGTGTTCGGTATCATATAAACTCAAAGTTTTGATTTTTTTGTTTTGTTTGCAGTCGACACTTTCAGCTGCGAGGGCAGATAACTTTTACTATCCACCAGAATGGACACCGGATCAGGGTTCCTTGAACAAGTTTCAAGGACAGCATCCTCTCAGAGAGAGGGCGAAAAAAATAGGCGAGGGGATTTTGATCATAAGGTACTATAATCAATCATATACTATTTTATCTTCTTTCCAGTGACTTCCTAGTTCCCAAGTAAAGATGAGGCTGTGCCGAAATATTAACATCAAACAGTTATGATGATCAAAAGTTTGAGACAGTGTGTTTTAGGCTTGAGTTGCTGGCAAATGTGCATTCTGTTGATCGATCAAAAGCTTTGCTTAACTGTGTTGAATTGGCAGGAGGATACTCCTACTTTGGTTGAAATTTTAATATGTGGTCTTGCTTCTTTTTTTTTCAGGTTCGAGATGCCCTATAATATATGGTGTGGTGGCTGCAACTCCATGATTGCAAAGGGTGTTCGGTTCAATGCAGAAAAGAAGCAAGTCGGTAACTATTATTCTACAAAGGTACGATTGAGACTCTTTCATTTTTCTACCATCGCTTTAATTATGACACATTACACTTCTGCATCTCCTCCTGCTCGGCAAAACCACAACTACATGTGCACTGCATTGTTACACATTCTCCTTATGTTTGCTATGAAACTATTCCTGAGTTTATATTTTATACTATGGTCAGATATGGAGCTTTGCGATGAAAGCACCATGCTGCAAACAAGAGATAGTTATTCAGACGGATCCTCAGAACTGCGAGTATGTAATTACTAGTGGTGCTCAGAAGAAGGTTGAGGAATATGACGTAGAAGACGCTGAAACCATGGAGCTCACTGCTGAGGAAGGTTCGTTTCTACCTTCTTCAACAAGTTTGCCTTCAGAATCTCTATTGGTCTTTTGGGCTTTTCATTCTTCTTATATGTTGTGCTTGCTCATTCTTGGTATAATTTTAAAATTCATGTGCAGAGAAGGGAAAGCTTGCAGACCCGTTTTATCGTTTAGAGCACCAAGAAGTTGATTTGCAGAAGAAGAAAGCAGCAGAACCGCTTTTGGTCCGTCTCCAGCGAGTCTCAGACGCAAGGCATGCAGATGACTACTCCCTAAACAAAGCTCTACGTGCACAAATTAGGGTAAGCTACAAATTTTTACAAATGTCTCGTATGTTGATTTCTTCCTTTCTAACTTTTGCTTGTTCTCCAGGGTCACAGGAAACGTGTAGCTGAAGAAGAGGCTGCTTCAAGGAAGCTAGGCTTGGGGATAAGACTTCTTCCAAAGAGCGAAGAAGATATTGCAGCTGCATCAAACGTGAAGTTCAAGACCAAGTTTGATAAGAACAGAAAGGATAAACGAGCTCTGATCCATGCATCTTCCATATTTCCAGAGTCATCTTACTCGATGTCGTCATCAAGCAAGAAAAGGCTGGAGCTAGAAGCAAAGAGAAGGAAAATATGTGCAGCGTCAGCGTCGAGTCTGTTGAGCGGAGGGTTCAAAGCTTCATCACTGTCTAAAAACCCATCATCAGCAAACAAGTTCAAGAGCTCAACTGTTTCTGTAAGGAAGATGTAATTTTAGCACCTCCGCTTGAATCGTTTGAAAGGTTGTGTAAGAAAAGAAAAAGAATAAAGTGGACTCATTATTACATTAGTGAAGATCTTTTTTACGTGTGTGGAAAATTGAATTTGGTATTGGCTTTGGCCTTGTTCTATGCAAAGTCTCGTACTGGTGAATGCATCAACTCCACTAATATCAAATAGTTTTGTTTAAAGATGTGTGGAAAGCAAATGGAAAAGCTGAATGCTTAGTTTTGTCCACCACCTTGTGTCGATAAAAAAAGGTCCTTTACATATCATCATTAATTAGTTTTAAATGAGATTTAAACATGTATTAACAACCCATCATCATTAGACACACCACCTGCCCCCATTAAAACAGAAACCTTATCAGAACCGTTGATATATACGACCAGGCTCGTTACAATTGAAGTCAACTCAAAGTCGTCGTCTCTCTCTCTATCTATATCTTTCCACTTGCCACTTATTTCCGGGATTTTATTTTCTCAAAAAATCTAAATTGTTTCCCTCTTCGCAAACGAAATAAAAAGAAAAAGGCAAAGAGTCTTTAAGCGGAGTTGAGTTACAATATCGATATTCGAGGAAACTTCAATGTGGACACGAATATCAAACTTAAAGACTTTGTGAAAGAGAGAGAGGGTTATCTAGGGTTCTTCTTCTCTTCATTCTCATCATCGAGCGCTCTCATCTCATGGCTGGGTAAGCACTTTTATTTCCTAGGTTATCGAGTTCTTAGTTTTGATTAAATACGAGTACTGTCAATTTCAATCGGGAAGACTTGAAAGTTTGAACACTTTTTTATTATATTTCCGCTTTTTTTTTGTGAAGAATCAGTGGAGGGAGCTCTCTGATTTTAATTTTTTCTGCGGATGAATATGTTTTAGCTCGAAAGAATTTTTCTTAGTCCTATTAGATACTTTATCTTTTGTCGCAACGAGGAGTGGACAATAGACTCTCAAGTATTCTGCATAAATAAAAATGTTTGTTCTTTCAATAAATCTAGGGATTTAGTTTTGTTAGCATCTTTTTCGATACTAGAATATATATTAATTGAACTTACTGTCTTGACCAATGGATGCTTTGTCTTTGCAGACGATCATGGCTGGTTGATAGTAACCGCATTGCTACTAAAATAAAGAGTGCTTCTGCTTGTTCTGACCCGCGCCAAGTTGTGTGGAACAGTAATCCTACTAGACACTGTCCCAACTGTCATCATGTCATCGACAACAACGATGTAACCTTTTTCTTTTACTTTCTTTTCTATTCTCTTGGTATTACATTTCTCTGTGTATTTGTCAACACAAGTTTTGTTTACATTTTCCCAGGAAGTTGATGACTGGCCAGGCTTGCCACGAGGTGTCAAATTTGATCCATCTGATCCAGAGATCATCTGGCATTTGCTTGCAAAATCTGGTCTGTTGGGTTTAAGCTCACACCCTTTCATTGATGAGTTCATCCCAACTGTTAATCAAGATGATGGTATCTGTTACACACATCCTAAGAACTTACCAGGTTAGCCCTTTTTGGTTGTAGTGATCAAAAGAGTTCTGCCAAGTTCTATCTTAAGTTCTTAATCAAACTTGAAACTTGTTTTAGGTGTGAAGCAAGATGGGACTGTGTCCCACTTCTTCCACAGAGCAATCAAAGCTTACAGCACAGGAACTCGAAAGCGTAGAAAGATTCACGACGATGATTTTGGGGATGTGCGCTGGCACAAGACAGGAAGAACCAAACCGGTTGTCTTGGATGGTGTTCAAAGAGGTTGCAAGAAGATAATGGTTCTATACGGTGGGAAAGCCGTTAAAACCAACTGGGTGATGCATCAATACCATTTGGGGACAGATGAAGATGAGAAAGAAGGTGACTACGTTGTCTCCAAGATATTCTACCAGCAGCCACAGCAGCTAGCAATACTCAAGCAAGGTGGTGGTGATAAAGCTGAAGAGGATGTCTCTGAAGATATCTTTGCTGCAGCCACTCCTAGAGTGGATCCTGTCACTCCTAAACTGTTTACGCCTGAGCCTCCGCAAGGTGTTCGAGTTTACTCTGATTCTCATTTTGTAGATGACTATGCTGTTCCTCATGACTATGTAGCTGCTCCTGAAGTTTCTCTTGCTGAGGTAAAAAGTTTCTTACGGTTCTGCTTTCTTTTGATACGCTCTAACTAACTGACACTTCTTTCATTTGTTTCCCGAAGATATCCGAGGCAGTGTATATGGAAGATGAGGTTCAGGGAGTTCAACGTAACCATGAAAGAACAAGTTCTGAGGATGAGCCTGCACCTGAGACTGGGATTGGAAACCGAGATAATGAAATAATGGTATATGACAAAGAAGAGAAAGAGACAGAGAACGAGAATGATAAGGAAGATGGAAACGTTCAAGAAGACAAAGAAGATGAAAACCAAGCTGAGGAAGATCCGAATTGGTTGGACAGTGGTGGATCTCAGTTTATCTTGGACTCGCAACAGCTTGTGGAAGCCTTGTCTCTTTGCGATGATCTCTTGCAGGATAGAGATGAGAACACAAACAATGGAGGAGGCTCAAGGAACAAGCAGCCATGTTTTGGTGATTACGCACACTTGGGAGGAACAGATGACTTCAAAAGGGACCTTGAGGATTGTCAGAAACTCGTTCTTGATCCCTCCAACATAGACCTTGATACTCCACCCGAGTTTCGTCTGAGCCAGCTGGTAAACTTTATTCTCTTAAAACCTTTTTGATGCAATCAAGCACAAAAGAAAAGCTAAATTGTTTTTTTTTATGTGTCTACAGGAATTTGGATCACAGGAGAGCTTTCTCGCTTGGGGCACGGGAAAGACTGACTGATGAAATAGAACTCCCCACTGTTATTTTTTGGTAGGCAAAACGGTGCCACGCTGCTGTATAATATGTTCCTCCAAGTGCTTTGATTTCAAAACTGTTTTTTTTTTTGGTTTTTGTTTTCGGATTTAGAACTACTACTTTGGAACGTTTCTTAGATCTAACTAGCAATGTCTTTATGTAAATTTAGTGAGTCCAAAACCTCCATGTTTGGACTTTAATCTCTCCGGAGCTGTGTCCAGGATTTCACTAGGAAGCTCTTTCTTACTGAACTTCATATTAGCTATCAAACTATCACCAAAACCAAACATAGTCTGTGTTATCGTTTACTCGTTACAACGGCGATTTGCCAAAGTAGTGTAAACATAACATGGACTGTTCAATCAATGCCTACTAGACTACTGCATCGGTGATTCATACACATCCTCGATGGGGATCAACCACCTTTCTCCAATTTGGTTATTTTCAATCCATTGCATCGCATCGCATCGGTGATTGTTTTCACAAGTGTAACAGGAAACCCCTGTTTCTCACCTACTTTATCTTCTAGCCGTTGAGTTCTTTCTTTTAAAATAATCCCGGTCATGTTATCCCGGTCCAACTTTAGCTTTCGGTTTACTTTTCCCGGTTTAAGGTCAAATGTTAGACCAGTCTTAGATTCCTTTAAGTACTGGACTTTGTCCTCTTGTAAACGTTAACAAAATCTTTATCCTAAATCTTATCTTCAGAATCTCTGTCCATCGTCACTATCCTCCATCACGGAATCCAGCACTTAGAGGTGGTCCTTCTTCCCCTGTGGCTACTTCCTAGTCTTGATTACCCCCTTTCTTAGAGCTCACGGAGAGACTCCTAGTTAGGGATTTATCTTTTGGTACTAATACTGTTTCATTGGTATCAGAGCATCGCACGATCCTAAAACCCGCCACCATGGTTGAGACGAGACTCCAGGAACGCTCGTTGACGGAGCAAGTGGATGAGCTCCGCTCCTCGTACCAGCTCCTCGCCGCCGACCTGAAAGCTCAATCAGCCTCGTTCGACTCACGCTTCGACAGGCTAGAAGCGCTGATGTTTCAGCACAACTCCCAGATCCAAGCCACCGGTAAAGCTCCGATGGACCCTGGCCCTTCCAACCCACCATCCCCTCCCGACCGCCCACCTCACCCATTAAACAACCCCACCTTCCCTGCGAACCCCACCTTTTCCCCCCACCACACCCCTACCAACCCACCAGAACCACCAGATCTGTCACTCCACACCAACCGATACCCCTCCCACCGCGCCCCACCCCCTTACTTTAACACCTCCCGCCTCGCGAAGATAAAGTTCCCATCTTTTGATGGCTCTGAACTCCGCGATTGGATTTCTAAGTGTGAGGAGTTCTTTGACCTCGATGGTACGCCTCCGGAGTTAAAGGTGCGCCTCGCCGCTCTGCACCTCACCGGAAAAGCGAACCAGTGGCATCAAAACTTCATGAGCACTCGCTTCGGTATGTATCCTACTTGGACAGAGTATGTTGTTGCTCTTTCCAGTCGCTTTAGCGAGCTTTTTGATGACCCTCTGGCTGAGCTAGTAGCTCTCAAACAGGGTTCTGATTCTGTCACTGATTACTTAGACAAGTTTGAATCAGCCAGAATGCGAATCACCCTCCCTGAAGCCCACGCCATAAGCATCTTCCTTGCCAACCTTAACACCCACCTCTCCCTACACACACGACAGTTTACCTTCACTTCCGTTGCTGATGTCGCGAGGATCGCTATGCTCCACGAGGCTTCTCTTTCCCACACACCCTCCAAACACACTAAAGCTCCCTTCAATCCCAACCAAAAATACAACCAAACAAACCAACCCAAACCCTCCCCCTCCCTTCTCCTTAAACCTAACGACCCACAAAAACCCCAAAAACCTGTTCCTGAAAGAACACCAAGGAAGTACTCTTACCAGGAAATGCAGGACCGGCGTTCCAAAGGCTTGTGCATGTTTTGCGAGGAACAATACACGCCTGGTCACCACCTCAAGCATAAGCGCTCCCAGATCCTTGTTATGGAGTGCGATGAAGAAGATTGGGAGTTTCCGGAGGAGGAAGAAGGTACTACTGCTATAACCGCAAGTGACGGCGAAGAGCTTGCGGACAAGCCCCCTGTCATTTCGGTGAACGCTTTGAACGGTTCCTCTACGTTCAACTGCATGCGGGTCATTGGCTACAGCGGTAAGCGCAAGCTATTTATCCTCATTGACACAGGGAGTACCCATAACTTCTTGGACCTGAAGATCGCTAACGAGATGGGTTGTCTACTCGAGTCCATGAAACCTATGCCAGTCACTGCAGCTTGCGGTGGAGTGTTTACCACGTCTTTCAAATGCAGAGACTTCATGTGGGGTGTTCAAGGATACAAATACTCCACGGAGGTACGCACTTTACCCCTAGATTGCTGCGATTTGGTGCTTGGAGTACAATGGCTCTCCACCTTGGGCCCTATCCTCTGGGATTTCCTCAACCCTCGCATGGAATTCACACTGAACGGTGTCAAGAATGTCCTCCGCGGTGTCACCAAGAACGGCTGTAAAGTGGTGAAGGGTGGTTCCCTCAACAAACTGATGATGCGTCAACCTCAAGCCGCACTGCTGCAAATTCGTCAGCTCACTGAGGAGAACAACTCCGAGATCCAACCTCATTCCCTGTTGTCTCATATCTCTGCTGGTGAGGCTAACATGTCAGGTGATCCAGCTCTGGAACACCTACTAGCCGAGTTCTCCAACCTTTTTGAAGAACCTACGGAGCTGCCCCCCTTTAGACCTGGTTTCGATCATCGGATCACGGTGGAATCCGGTGCTAACCCCGTGAACTTGCGCCCTTATCGTTACTCGTCACTGCAAAAGGACGCAATAGAGGGTATGATTGATGAGATGCTCACTCAAGGTATCATACAATGCAGCTCTAGTCCTTATGCCTCACCAATCGTAATGGTCAAGAAGAAGGATGGGAATTGGCGTCTTTGCGTGGACTTCAGAGGATTGAACAAGCAGACCGTGAAAGACAAGTATCCAATCCCTCTCCTCGAGGACTTGCTGGACGAGCTCGGTGGTGCCAAAATCTTTTCAAAGCTGGACCTCAGATCAGGCTTCCACCAAATCCGAATGTTCCCCGATGATGTCTACAAGACGGCATTTAAGACGCATTCCGGCCACTACGAATACCTGGTTATGCCCTTTGGTCTTAGCAACGCCCCCTCCACATTCCAGAGCTTAATGAACCATGTGTTTCAAGGAGTTTTGCGCCGCTACTTGTTGGTGTTTTTCGACGACATCCTAATTTACAGTGCATCCAAGGAGGAGCACTTGCTGCATTTGAAGGAGGTGTTCGAGATACTGCAGCATGAAAAGCTCTTTTTAAAGCCCTCGAAATGCACTTTTGGTGCCTCCTCCATCGAGTACCTGGGGCACATTATCTCCGGAGATGGAGTACGCACTGATCCGAGTAAAGTGGCAGCAATAGTGCAGTGGCCTGTCCCTATTAATCAGAAGGAGCTTCGAAGTTTTTTGGGTTTGGCTAACTACTACAGAAGGTTCGTACGTGCTTATAGCATGTTAGCTCGCCCCTTAACCATCCAGTTGAAGAAAGAGGGCTTCGCTTGGGGTCATGAAGCTGATCAGGCGTTTCAAACTCTCAAGAACTCTCTAGCCACCACTCCTGTTCTAGCTTTACCGGATTTTGAGAAAACCTTCGTGGTTGAAACCGATGCATCTAACACCGGGATTGGTGCCGTGTTAATGCAGGACAACCACCCTATATGCTTCATCAGCCGCGCACTAGGACCTCGACACCAAGCTCTCTCCGTCTATGAAAAGGAGCTCCTTGCAGTGGTTCACGCGGTTCAGTCTTGGCACGCCTACTTATCTCATAGACCCTTCATCATAAAAACAGATCAGCGGAGCTTAAAATTCTTGATGGAGCAAAAGATAACCACCCCGTTTCAACACATGTGGCTATCCAAGCTTATGGGCTATAACTTCGAGATACACTACAGACAAGGCAAGGAAAATGTCGCAGCAGATGCTCTATCCCGGGTATCTGGTTCTCAGCTCTTGAAGATCACACTTTCTCAGTCACATGAAGGATTTTATGAAGCTATTCAGAAGCTGTGGGAAACTGATCACAATCTGCAGAAGCTGATATCTGATATTGCTAAAGACAAATCGGCACACCCTTCCTTCACTTACACTAACGGCGAACTGCGCAGAAGAGGCAAGTTGGTAATTGGGGATGATAAAGAGGTCAAGTTACATATTCTGAAATGGCTCCATGACTCGGCATTAGGTGGCCATTCTGGCAGAGACTCAACATTGCAACGTGTGAAGTCCCTTTTCTACTGGCCAAGAATGAGTCTGGAAGTACAGAATTACGTTCGTCACTGTTCCGTATGTCAAAAGAATAAGAGTGACCTAGCTGCTAATCCCGGCCTGCTACAACCTTTACCAGTACCAGCAGGTGTATGGGAATCTATCAGCATCGACTTCATTGAAGGTCTTCCCCCTTCTGCCGGCAAGCACTGCATCATGGTTGTGGTCGACAGGCTGAGTAAGCAAGCCCATTTCATTGCTCTGTCTCACCCGTACACCGCTCTGGAAGTAGCTCAAGCTTACATTGATAATGTCTTCAAGCTGCATGGCATGCCAAAAGACATTGTCAGTGATCGTGACCCAACGTTCTTGAGTGAGGTATGGCAGGAAGTGTTCAGAGTTCAAGGTGTTGAGCTGAAGCACTCAACAGCCTATCACCCCCAAACAGATGGCCAAACCGAAGCCACCAACAAAACACTAGAGACTTACCTCCGCTGCATGACCGCTGATACACCAAGTTCCTGGAGCAAATGGCTAGCTTTGGCAGAGTGGTGGTATAACACTTCACACCACAGTGCCATTAAGACCACTCCGTTCGAGATCGTGTATGGTCAGCCTCCTCCTATCCATTTACCCTACCTTCCAGGAGAAAGCAACTCAGCCTCAGTGGATCGTAGCCTTCAGAAGAGAGAAGAGGTTATTAATATGCTAAAGTTTCACATTCTGAGAGCACAGAATCGGATGAAACAGACTGCAGATGCTCACCGATCAGATCGGTCCTTCACAGTGGGAGATTTTGTGTACTTGAAGTTACAACCGTACCGTCAACAATCACTCAAGGACAAGAAGACTCCTCACAAGCTGTCGCCTAAGTTCTATGGTCCCTTCAAAGTCCTCAACAAAGTTGGCCCTGCAGCTTATAAATTGGAGCTCCCTTCAACGGCTATCATCCATGACACTTTTCATGTGAGCCAACTCAAACTATGCCCTAACCCTCCCTCTACATCGCCTGCGCTCCCTCAGTATTACCGTGACCTCGGCACCTCCAAAGAACCTGAGAAAATAATTGAGAAGAAGATGGTTAAGCATCACAATGCTGCTGTTACTAAGGTGTTGGTTAAGTGGAAAGGTTACCCTACGGAGCAAGCTACATGGGAGTTCTACCGTGACTTCATCGCCAAGTATCCAAACTTTGACCCTTGAGGACAAGGATCATCTGAAGGAGGGAGTATTGTAACAGGAAACCCCTGTTTCTCACCTACTTTATCTTCTAGCCGTTGAGTTCTTTCTTTTAAAATAATCCCGGTCATGTTATCCCGGTCCAACTTTAGCTTTCGGTTTACTTTTCCCGGTTTAAGGTCAAATGTTAGACCAGTCTTAGATTCCTTTAAGTACTGGACTTTGTCCTCTTGTAAACGTTAACAAAATCTTTATCCTAAATCTTATCTTCAGAATCTCTGTCCATCGTCACTATCCTCCATCACGGAATCCAGCACTTAGAGGTGGTCCTTCTTCCCCTGTGGCTACTTCCTAGTCTTGATTACCCCCTTTCTTAGAGCTCACGGAGAGACTCCTAGTTAGGGATTTATCTTTTGGTACTAATACTGTTTCAACAAGCTTCCCCTAGAGCCAAATTGCTGAAGCAAACCATTCTTCTCATATTACTATGTTTTTATTCTTCAGTTAACAATATATTCCGTTATAGAAGTTAAGTATCCGTTATAGAAGTTAAGAATCGAAGAATATACTAAAGTATCAATCAGCAGGTTTGCCCGAGTGGTTAAGGGGGAAGACTTAAGGGGAAAATGGGCATTTAATTCCCCAAGTATTTGAAATCGGCAGTTTTAATACTCAAGTATTGCTCGCGCAGAATTATTCTCCAACTAATAGTTGACTGCGCGAAATTAGGAACGAAATAGTCAACCGTTAACTGGTTAACGGAAACATAACGGTTTCTGTTAACCTTATAACGGTTGACTATTTCGTTCCTAATTTCACACAGTCAACTATTAGTTGGGGAATAATTCTGCGCAAGAAATACTTGAGTATTTAATCTGCCGATTGAAAATACTTAAGGAATTTAAAACATCAATATTTTTTCTAAAAAAATATATATAATTTAAAAGATTTTCAAGTCAGATACAATCAATATACGGGATTTTTACTTTTTGAAAGAGATTTTTGAGCTTTTACAATAACATGTACAATAATAAAAATAGTTATGGTGGCAGTTTATTGTTGATGTACTTCATGTTTATAAAATCACATATGGATGATTTCATATCATTTACGGAATCATATGTTGTAAATTAGATCTTTACTTTAGATTAGGGATGGCAAAAAATATCGAACCAAATGAAATCGAACCAACTGAACCGAAATCGCTCCAAACCAAACTGAACCGAGTTAAACCAAACCGAGAAAACAATGTGCTTTTGTTATTATTTGAAAACTAAAGTCTCTATTAACTTTATACAATATACTTAAATCCTAACACTAACGATTAACTTTATTAACGCCTTTTTTTTAAAAAAAAAATCTATTTACTTTAGTTTACTTTGGTTTGATTGTGTTCTTATAAAAAATGATGATTTTTCTGATATTTTTTTCAGTTTTATAGTATAATTAATTTACAATGACATGTACAATAAAACTGAAAAAAAAATATCTAAAAAAATCATCATTTTTATATGAACACAATCAAATCAAAGTTAACTAAAGTAAATAGACTTTTTTCCTTTTAAAAAGCGTTAATAAAGTTAAGCGTTAGTGTTAGGATTTAAGTATATTGTATAAAGTTAATAGAGACTTTAGTTTTCAAATAATAACAAAAGCACATTGTTTTCTTGGTTCGGTTTAAACTCGGTTCAGTTTGGTTTGGAGCGGTTTTGGTTCAGTTGGTTCGGTTTCATTCGGTTCGATATTTTTTGTCATCCCTAGTCTAAAGTAGAGATCTAATTTACAACATATGATTCCGTAAATGATATGAAATCATCCATATGTAATTTTATAAACATGAAGTACATCAACAATAAACTGCAACTATAACTATTTTTATTATTGTACATGTTATTGTAAAAGCTCAAAAATCTCTTTCAAAAAGTAAAAATCTTGTATATTGATTGTATCTGACTTGAAAATCTTTTAAATTATATATTTTTTTAAAAAAAATATTGATGTTTTAAATTCCTCAAGTATTTTCAATCGGCAGATTAAATACTCAAGTATTTCTTGCGCAGAATTATTCCCCAACTAATAGTTGACTGTGTGAAATTAGGAACGAAATAGTCAACCGTTAAAAGGTTGACGGAAACCGTTATCTTTCCGTTAACCAGTTAACGGTTGACTATTTTGTTCCTAATTTCGCGCAGTCAACTATTAGTTGGGGAATAATTCTGCGCGAGTAATACTTGAGTATTAAAACTGCCGATTTCAAATACTTGGGGAATTAAATGTGCATTTTCCCAAGACTTAAGTTCTTCTGCACATAAGTGCGCGTGGGTTCGAACCCCACAGCCTGCATACTTACCAAAACAAGTACAACCTTTTAAATTACTTTATCCCCTGATTTTGAGCATAATTTTGCAGTAGAAGCAGTTTCATAAAAAAAAACTTTTTTTGGTTGGGAACTTTTATGAATAAAACCACTAGGTCTGGGTTTTTGGGTATGAGTAAGACCCATTCAGATATCGGTTTTTTAGAATTTTAAAAGATAGATTTATTCGGATATTACAAAAAAATTGGATCAGGTTTGATTCGGGTCTTCTTAGATTAGGTAAGGTTCGGGTTTTAACCGAAGTAACCAAAATATTCGATTTTATTCACGTATTTTATATCTAAACTACTCAATGTTATCTAAAAATTACTAAAATCGTAAAAGTACTTATTATATATGGTTCAAATTTGTTATTTGTATTCAAAACATCAATTTCTATCTATAAATATCCAAAATAATTAATACATTGGATATATAATTTTAATTTTAGGTATTACTGTTAGTATCTTTTATATTACTTTATCATCTATAAAGTAATACTGCCTCTTGTTTGCAGTATCTTTTATATTACTTTATCCCCTTATTTTGAGCATCATTTTGCAGTAGAAGCAGTTTCAGGAAAAAAGTTTTTTTTGGTTGGAACTTTTATGAATAAAACAACTAGGGGAAATTTGACCAAAAAAAAAAAAAAAAAAAAAAAAAAACAACTAGGGGAAAATTTCATAACTACCATTTTCACACTACCACTTTTCAAATATACCACAATTTAATTACACTTTTCAAATATACACTTTCCTTTAATGACAAATTACAAAACTAACCCTAGTTACTCTCGTTTCTATTGTTGTTCTCGTTTTAGGGTGAAAGAGGAGAGCGGAGGTGGAGGAGGTGCGGCGGAAGAGGATCTGGTCTGGTCGGGGAGTTCGTCGGCGGTGGGGATGAGGGATTAGGGGGAGGAGGAGGGAGCCTGGATTAAGGGGCGGTGGGATGACTCAGAGTCCTTTGATCCTGTCGAGGTCTATGGAGAGATCTGTCTCTGGGGGAGGAGGAGGAGAGGCTTCGAATTGGGTCAAGGAAGAACCTGAAAGAAGACAATCTGAGAGTGAAGTTGTGGACGATATTTTCAAGGCGTATATGAATCTTGATACATTGATGTTTTGAACTCTTCTTTTGGAGGAGGTAATGAGGCTGAGATGGAGAGTAGTGGGACTAGGAAGACCAATGGTGGTGGAACCAGTAGTGACTCGGAGGGAGAGAGCTGTGACAATGTGAAGATGGTTTCTTCAGGGGTGAAGAGGAGAGCTGGTGGTGACATTTATAAAAAAAGCTTTGAGCAGTTCAATTGTGGACTTCGAGCAGCTTCAGAGCCAATTCAATGTAAAAAAAGCTTTCTTCCTTTTTTTTTATCTTCTCTTAAAAGATTTTTTTTTTTTTTGCGTATATATCCAAGTCTTATTCAGGATCCAGATCAGTTAAGGGTAGTCACGGAGTCTGTTTTGGTAACTATGGTGTTGCAGTGTAGCAACCATGCACCTAGAGCTAGTTTCTTCTCTTCGCCTTACGTACATTATCTAGAGTTAGTTACATTAACTGAGATACCTTTTTACCATCCCTTCTCTCTTCAGTCTCCGCTGCTGAGGCCTCACTAAACCAAGCAGGTTCTTCTGCTACTTCTTCACAGTCTTTAGTCCATGTACCTTCAGGTAATGAACAAGGTTCTGTCACTGTAAGAGATAATGCTATGAGGAATAGTCAGCGTGTAAGAGCTGAAGCTATAAACAGTCTGCGTCAGATCAGTTGCAAAATTATTTTGATTGGCATTGAGTTTAATCTCAAACCTTTCACTCATGCTGAGATCTTCCAGTACATGATGAGTTGGCTTGTGAACTGGGACATGAGAGAGATGGGAACTGAGAAGAGTTTAGCTGAATGGTTAAGGAGCTGTTTGGAAGTGATGTGGGTGTTGGTAGACGAGGGTAAATCTAGGATTCTGTTTTATGAGTTGTTGCGCAGTGGTTTGCAGTTTATAGAGAACATACCTGATGATGATGAAGCTTTGTTTACTCTTGTCATGGAGATACACCGAAGGAGAGATGCCATGGCTATTCATATGCTCATGTTGGATCAACATCTTCACTGTCCAACGTTTGGTACTCATTGTATATCGTCTCAAACACCTGCCAGTGTTTCAGTTGAAGCTGTGGCTCACCTTCGCTACTCGCCGATTACGTATCCAAGTGTACTTAGGGAACCTTTATGTGGAGAGGTGATTACTTTCATAGTTTGGTTGTGTAATGTACATGATTTTAAGGCAGGCAATTTGAATTTTTTTTTTTTTTGGTTTGACAGTATCTGGCAATGTCTATTCCAGAAGGAAGTTTGGATTCGGAGAGAGCAGTGCGTTGCATTAGACATGCTATTCGCACTACGCCTTCACCGGTCATTATAAATATTCCAAAAAAATATTTATAATGGTTTATAAAACTATTTATAATTGTTTATAAAACCATGTATAAGAATTTATCACCCATTTATAAGAGTTTATAAATCTATTTAGAAGGTTTATAAATCTATTTATAAGGATTTATACAAAATACAATATTAAAAGAGTTTAATAATCTTCATAAAACAATTTATAAGAGTTTTCATTTAGAAGAGTTTATAAATCATTTATAAATAGATTTACTCAATGCACTTCTGATGTTTTTCGACTCGTATACGGTCCCAACGCATCCTATTCACACAATGTTTTAGAATATCAGAAATTAATAGAATCTTATATAATGTTGACAAGTTTTATGAAATAGATATAAAAACTCTTATAAGAGAATATATAAAGTCATTTTATAAGGATTTATAAATTGTTCATAATGTTCTTCGACTCGTAAACGGTCCCAACGCATCCTATTCACACATTGTTTTAGAATATCAAAAAACATGCTCTTCTTAGAATATCAGAAAATTAGTAGAATCTTGTATAATATTGACAAGTTTTATGAAACAGATATAAAAACTCTTATAAGAGAATAAATAAAGTCATTTTATAAGGATTTATAAATTTTTCATAATGTTCTTCGACTCGTAAACGGTCCCAACGCATCCTATCCACACATTGTTTTACAATATCAAAAAGCATGCTCTTCTTAGAATATCAGGAAATTAATAAAATCTTATATAATGTTGACAAGTTTTATGAAATAGATATAAAAACTCTTATAAGAGAATATATAAAGTCATTTTATAAGGATTTATAAATTGTTCATATGGTTTAAAAAGTCATTTATAAGTGTTTATAAACAAATTATAAGGGGTTATAAAACATTTATAACGTATCTAATATTATAAGAGTTAATATATTATATATAAAAGCTTATATATTATTTATAAAGGTTTATACACTACAAGAAAACTAAGAAGTTACTACGAAATTTTACTAGGAAAATAATTCCTCATAAAGTTACTACGAAATTACTTCGAAATTACGAGGAAACCATTTTTCCTCGTAAGGTCCTCGTACAGGTACGAGAAAAATATTTCCTCGTAACACCGTAGTAACGTTACGAGGAAATTACGTGGCAATAGTACATTTCCTCGTAAGCCCGTAGTAAGTTAGTTTCCTCGTAAAATCCTAGTAAAGTGTTACTGCGAAATTAAGAGGAACAGATTTGTTACTACGAAATTAGGAGGAACTGGATAGGAAATATGGAATTTAAATCAAAAACGTGTTTTGTACCTACATTGCCTCACAACCACGGTGTGGGATGGCCTCATCAGCTATTGGGGTTTGCCGGACTCGGTCAGAACCTCCCACACAAACTCCGGGAACCGCATGATCAGAGACGAGCATGGCAACACGAAGATGCTTCACACCACGGGTCGAAAACCTCACGGGGAAGTTCGTCTAGACATGGTAAGATGATTTTTAATAACTATTTAATTTTTATTTTATTTGAATATATATATATTCCAAATTAATATTTAATTTTAAAAATTACTTTTAGGCTAAAGAGACAGGAGTTCTTCCATCTCTGAAAGACCTTTACGAGAGGACCCACCGGAACAAGGCTGGGCAGTTTGTAAATCCGGCTTCCGAGCGGATCTACAACGAGGTTGTTGCCCGAGTTGACGAACGCCAGACCCAGCTGACTCAGCAGACTGGGACTCCAGTCGTATTATCCACTCTTGAAGTGGATAAGATTTACGAGGAGGTAAATAATTTGTTTTACTATTGATTTTTAATATTTATTTAAATTTTTTCTTAATGTTATTAATATTTTTATTTACAGGTCGCCCCTAGGAAAAAGGGGCGTATCATCGGGATTGGCTCGGTTAATGATGTCCCTGCAGCGACATCGTCTTATCATCAGGAGCAGCACAATGTCAATACTCAGCTGCGCTCGGAGTTGCAGGTGACGCAGTCTCATGTGAGTTCGCTCACCGAGCATGTGACTTCTCTCACAGATGTCCTCGGCATTTTGTCAGTTGGAAAGCCGCAATTGGAGGAGATGTTGCGTCAGAGACGGGAACTCGGAGGGATTCTAACCCAACAGCTTCCACCATCACAGTCACAGCCGGCAACCAACTTTGGAGAGGAGCAGGATTTAGCGAGCCAGGACGAGTTCGTTCGGCAATTTCACGACCAGCATCCGTAGTTTTTTTATTTTTAATTGTATATTGTGAATTTTAAAACTTGATTGTATATTATTTAGTTATTTATAAAATATATTTTTTTTTCTAATTTGATTTTTTTATTTTTAAAAAATTATTTATATTTATAATTAAATTTTTTAATAGGGAATAAAATATTTCAAAGCAAAATCCTCATAAAGTTTCCAAGTAATGTCCTCGTAATTAATTCTATTAAGTTCCTCGTAATGTATTACTACGAGCTTACGAGGAAAAGCTTACTACGAGCTTACGAGGAAACCCTACGAGGACCTTACGAGGAAAAGCTAACCACGCCTTTACGAGGAAAAGTTTCCTCGTAAATTTGCTAGGACCTTACGAGGAAAAAGGCTTTACGATGAACGTGTTTCGACGAAACGCGTTTTTTCGTTATTTCCTAGTAAATGGCCATTTACTAGGAAATAATGAGGAAAACCCGTCCTAGTAATGGACGAGTTTTCTTGTAGTGATAAGGGTTCAGAAACTGATTTTATGAAATCTTATAAACTGATTTATAAGATATTTTATTTTGATTTACAAGAATGTATGAACTGATTTATAAGGTAGTTTTCTTAACACTACTCCCACTAGTACTTCTTGAATTCAACTGTCTGCTAGCAACCTGTGAATTGATTTTGCGCTTGACATCATACTGACTCTGTTTCTTTTTTTTTTTTTTTTTTTTATACTGACTCTGTTTCTCCTTCTCATCTGTTATAATATTATTTATAAGTCATTTATAATTAGTTATAAATAAGTTTATAAGTCTTTCTAAATTAGTTTATAATCATTGGATACGTTATTTATAATCATAGATTTTATATAGAATTTATAAGGTTTTATAAATTAATTATAAGGTTTTATATAGGCTTATAAGGGTTTATATGTTTATAAGAAATTTATATAAGATTTAAAAGGCTTTATAAAATGTTTATAATGGGGTATGAAGAGTTTATATAAAAGGTTTATAAGAAATTATTAAGGCTTTATAAGGGAGCTTCTCCATGAGAGGAGCAGCAACTTCACGGAGAATCCATGAGACGATTAAAGAAAGTGCAAAGAGACCACAGTAAGCAATTCTAGCGGAACGTCTGCTGATGCTAGAAACCACTGTACGGCAAGCATCGCACGCACAAGCAGCACAGCACGAATAATCAAGTTGCTTCTTATTTAACTCATACATTTCTACTAGGTGCTTAATACAAACGAGTTACTCTAATTTTTTTAATATTCAAGATGTGATTCTCATCCCCTTGTGCTCTTCGCATCTCTTCCGCCCTTTTACTGGAGGTTTCTCGCATACTGATCCATTTTACAGCCTCACACCGCAGACTACTTGAGTTACGTTTGCTATGTCTGAACATTTTCAGATGATTTGTTGTCCAGAGTTCCATCTTTGTGCTTCCCTTAGGAGCACTTCTTGTACAAGGCAAACCATTCTTCGTTGTAGCTTCACATAAAAGACTTTGACTTGGTTCCTCTTGGTTCATTGAGCTTGAACGTGTCACCGGTTTGGACTTATCCTCTTTGAGGATTTTATCACGTTCTGTTGGGTTGAGCAGAAAGAAGAAGGCGTTGACTCGCATTCCATTGTGATCTTCGCAACGTTTCCTCCGTGAAACAGGTTTGCTTTTGCAACGTATCATGTCAGGTAAAATCACTCCACATATCTCCTTGGTCTCTCCACATTCTTCTCTCGCAGTAGGAACTTTACACGGTAGGTTTTTAGCAGGAGGAAGACATGAGATTCTCTGTCCTTTATGCTCTGTCCATCTCTTTCTTCCTATGACTGGAGATGTCGTGCAAGTAGTACCATCTTCTTGTAAGACTCCACAAACAGTAGCAGAATCAGACCCATCAGCAACGTCATCACCATCAACGTCAACAACAGGAAAATTATTATTATTATTCTCCTTAGCTTCAACACAATTGACATCTCTCTCTTCTTCAATACCATGCTTCTCCTCTTTGCTTCTCTTGCCACTCTTCTTCTGAGTAATTGTTTAAGACACAACCGGTTCTCTTGGGCTCATAAACTGAGGAACAGATCTACCAAAAGACCGTAGCCGAGTTCTAATGTTTTCGGTTTGACCAAGAGAAGCCTTAACGTCATGAATGTTGACAGCTACACCAAGACCTTGGACAGATTCTTGGCCTCTGTATCTACCTACAACATCTTTTCCCACTCTCAAATCTTCCTTATCCTTGGCTCCTATTAGAATATGTATTCATTATTAAATTAACATCAAAAAGATTATGTTTTGCCAACTTAATAACGTAAGAGAAAGAGCTTAGCTTGAGACTAAGGCACCTAGTTAACTGATAACCAACATAAGCTGCACTTAAAAGAAAACAAATGGTGAGACTTGAGCAAACCTGAATCGGTTTCTTGTAAATTTGACCGAGTTCAAAGATCTGCAACCATCTGTAATCTCTTTTAGTGAAGCATCCGTCAAATTATCCAACTCTGAGAGGTCAAAAGCTTCCAGATTAGGACAATATCTCCCAACATTCCAAAGAGTTCCATCATTCACCCCTCTGATCACCATAAAGAAAACTCAAAAAACATTAGTTCAAGTAGACAAAAAAACCATCCAACTAGTTTCATGATTCAAACTTACACGCAAGAAGCTAGAGAAAGATCAGTGAGACTAGACCCACGAGAAGTACAGAACCCAACAACAACATCATGAATCCCTTCAAGTCCAGCAACCGAGAGAGAGAGTTCAACTTCTCAAACCTACTTAAACTAATCCTAAACACATCAGACGGTTTAATCCCTTGGCACCCTCCAATGTCAAGCCCTCTAAGAGTCGAACCAAAGCAATCAGCAAGAATCTTCATAGCTTGGAAAGTGAGAAGCGAGCATTCAAAGAGGTTAACAATCTTCACAGCTTGGAATTGTAGACTTTGGGGGTTTTTGAGTTCTGTCATCTTCTTTTGAATCGCTCAGGTGGCTCGTGCTTCTTCTTTCAGGCTGTGTCTCATCTACGGCAACGTCAAGCTCAAGGCTTGTTCGGCTTCGTCGGATTTGGTCGCCGTGGAACTATCGGTCATCATCTAATCTGGAGAATTTGTGGGAGATAATAGGTTAAGGGTATAATAGTCTTTTTCTATCAAAAATTTAAGGATAAAGTTGGTTAAGGTATAAGTAAAACTAGGCGTTTTATCCGCATATGCGGGCATAATTTTCTTATGAATATTTATTATTTTTTGTTTTATTAATTCTAAAATAATATTATAAGTTATTTTCTATAGTTTTAAAAAACCTAAATCAAACATTAAAATATTTTTTTAGGATTTTTCATTAAAACCTATATGCTTATTATAGTGTTGAAAAACATCCACATAATAAAATATTTTTGAAAATATATTTATATTTTTTCTTAATATTTAATTAAAATCGATATTATATTTTAATTTTTAAATTTTATAATATAATGATATTATTTTAAAATTTTATAAAATAATGATATTATTTTTAAAAGTCAAAATCAATTTTATATAAAATTAAGATCTATAAGCATTATCATGTTGTTACAATATTATATTTAGATGATAATAACATATATAAGAATTATCTTATTTTGTTTTTTTGTAAACTTATTATATTAGTTATTCTTTGTTATCTACTTATCTAATTTTATTTTTTAAATTTCGTTTTTAATTATAAAATTAGTTATATATAAAAATTTCATTAAGGGTAAAATATATATTAACCGCTCTAACTTTCAATGTGAGAGCTCCGTTGCGAAAAATCACTTCGCAAATAATAGTAAAGATAGAGTAGTTTGAAAGTAGTACATTAGGCAAATTCCCAACAACTAGGTATATGCTTTTGGGTATGAGTAAGACCCACTCGAGTATCGTTTTTTTTTTTAATTTTGAAAAATAGTTTTATTCGGATATTACAAAAAAAATCGGATCCAGTTTGATTCGGGTCTTCTTGGATCTGGGTAGGTTTGGGTTTTAACCGAAGTAACCAAAATACTCAATTCTATTTGGGTATTTTATATCTAAACTACTCAAAGTTATCTAAAGATAACTAAAATCCTAAAAGTATTCATTATATATGGTTCAAATTAGTTAATTTTTTTGTTTGAAAGTAACCATAGATACACAATGTTATTTGGATATTTTGCATCCAAAATATCAAATTCTATATAAATATCCAAATAATTAATATATTGAATATATAATTTTAATTTTAGATATTATTATTAGTAAATGTATAATTATAAATAATATTTTTCATATATATTTATATGTTTGGATACTCATTTGGTTGTTGATGAGGGTCATGTTCGTTTTGGTTTTTCGAGTTTTGTCAAATTAGTGGGCTGGGCTTTAAGGCCATTGAGTAGTTGTACAACGTAAGTCAATAATCAAAATATAAAACCGGGAGTTGGTGAGTTATTAGACCGGGTTTTGTCGATTCTCTCTTATTTGTACCTGTGACGGAAACGACAAGGAGATGGAGTCACGGATTCAGAGAATTTAATAGTACACCGAGCGCGTTTGTCCTCTGAAGCTGACACATTCACTCTTTAAAACCACTAACCACGTTACTCCTTTCTTCTTCAAATTTTCATTGTAAAATCCTATACTTACTAATCAAGCAATTGATTATAATAATATAACGGAACTGATTACAACAAAGTGGGCACCATGATCACAAAATTCAACTTAAATATCTCTCCATCAGAAAGAAGAAAATGAGAGAGTTTGATTTGTTAATTAAATTCCGTTAGACTTGGTCACCAAATAAACACACAAGATTCAGAACTAATCTTGGCATGTACTGAAATTAATATTTTAAAAGTTAGTATTTGGTCGGGGTTTAGTAGATTAACGGTGAATTTTAGGTGGTGAATGTGATGGTGAATATTTGTCTGGTAGTGCATGTTAGCCACGTCACGGTAACAGGTAGAATTTAGTTATTCACTGACGTAACTCCCTCGTTCATTATTTATCAACTCGTATTCTGTTAGTACTTTCATTCTGTAATAATTTCTTTTTTAAATGATCGTAAGAATAGAGGAAGTAATATTGACTTGGGTTATTTCGAGGAGAATAATATTACTCCGTCTGTTTCATTATAAGTGTCACTCTACAGCTGTGCACACGAATTAAGAAAACAATTAATCGATAACATTATTTGAGAAGTAAATTTGCTTAGTTGTCAACTTCTCCATGATTTTAGGTTATCTATAATATTATTTGAGAAGTAAATTTGTTTAGTTGTCAACTTCTCCATGATTTTAGGTTATTTTACTTATTTTCATGTTTTAATAATTTAGTATATAATAAAAACGAATTTATGTTAATAATATTACATTTTTAGAAAATATGTTAATTATTTTGTATTAGATTGTTATCTAAAAAATATATTATTCAATTATTATTTTAGAAGTAAAAATTTCCTTAGTTGTCAATTTCTCCATGATTTTAGGTTATTTTGCTTATTTTCATATTTTAATAATTTATTATAAAATAAAATAAAAAGAATTTATGTTAATAATATTATATTTTTTGAAAATATGTTAATTCTTTTGTATTAGATTGTTATCTTAAAAATATATTTTTAATTATAAAATTTAAGTGAGTTTGCTGATTAATTTGTAACTTTCTGTGATTTTGGTAATCTATACTATTATTTCTGAATGATTTTTTGCAAGAAAGCTCTCACGTTGAAAGTTAGAACGGTTAATATCGTTTATACCCTTAATGAATAATTAAAAAATTAATTTAATTAAACATAAATAAAAAACGAATTTCAAGGATTTTAGATTTATCTTTTTCTAAACCTATTTATATTGGGTTATAAAGTTTTTATTAACCTTGAAAAGTAATTATATTATTTAATATACTTGAAAAATATTTATATTAGTTAATATATAATTAATTATAAATTAAAATCGAATTTCATTTATTTGATAATTATCCTTATTTTTTTATATTATGTGATAAAGTCTTTATCAACCTTGAAAAATAGTTATATTTGTTAACATATAATTAATTCTAAATTTAAAAATGAATCTCATGAATTTGATAATTATCTTTATCTAACTTTTTATATTGTGTTATAAAGTCTTTATTAACGTTGAAAAATAATTCTATTTGTTAATATATAGTTAATTATGAAAAATCAATTTGCAAAGAATTTATGTATATATAATTTATATTGTGTTATCCAAAACATTATTAAACATAATTTTTTATACTTTTTTGTTATGTCTAAAAACGATATTAATTTATTACTAAATGTTTCAAGTTTATGAGTATTTTCAAATATAAGTTGTGTAATGAAAATTATTTATATGATGATGAAAATTTTATAAATAAAAAGAATTTGTTTAGTTTATTATTAAATATTTTGAGTCTATAAACAATAATTTATTATAATTTACATAACTTGATTATATATTTATTTATAGATATTAGTAAACTTATTAAGCCCGCAAGTGCGGGCAAAACACCTAGTTTTACATATTTCCTATATAAAAACACAGTTACCCATACACCTAACCATATTTTAACCAATAGAAAAACAAATTACATAATAAAATTAATAAATTTTGCATTAAAAACCGAAAACGACACTTATTTTGTAACGCAAAAAATTCTCTACAACGACACTTAATATGAAACGGAGGGAGTATAAAACTAGTCGGTAATCAGGTTTATTCGAATAAAGTATAGTCAAAACCGAATATTAAAAAAAAAGAGAGAGAAAATAGGAAAAAAGCGACGCGTAAATATAGGAGGGAAAAGGTGAAAATAATAAAGTCAGCAACAAGTATTGGTGTAAATGTCTTTTAATGACCAAACTCAACTCAGTCCCCACTCTCCCACCCGCTAATCTCGCCTTCATCTCTTTGTTTATGTTTTGTATGTAGCAACTTTATCTCTCACAGTGCCATACATCCTTCTCCCCCTTTACTCTCCCACTACTCCCTCACAAATCCAAAGATTTAACTAATTCCAACAATGCCCTTATCTCCCTCCTCCTTCTTCCTCTCTCTCTCCTCCATCTTCCTCCTCCTCCTTCCCCTCTCTCTCTCCTCTCCTTTCAGTACGTTCCTCTCTCTCTCTGTCTTAGATCTGATGAAGATGAACTAACTCCCTCTGTTTTTTTTTTGCAGATACATCTTTCTTCATTGACTGTGGAAGCCCCGAACCTTCCACCGACGCTTTCAACCGAACCTGGCTCCCCGACCAATTCTACTCCGGCGGATCCACCGCCGTCGTCTCCGAGCCTCTCAATTTCCACCTCACCGCCGAGAAGACCCTCCGCTACTTCCCCCTCTCCTTCGGCAAGAAAAACTGCTACGCCCTCCCTCTCCCCTCCGGCCGTTACTACATCCGAACCTTCACCGTCTACGACAACTACGACGGCAAATCTCACTCCCCCTCCTTCGACGTCTCCGTGGAAGGCACTCTCGTCTTCTCCTGGAGGTCCCCTTGGCCTGAGAATCTCCTCCGCGACGGCTCTTACTCCGATCTCTTCGCCTTCATCGGAGACGGCGAGCTCGATTTGTGCTTCTACAGCATCGCCACCGATCCTCCCATCGTTGGCTCCCTCGAGGTCTTGCAAGTGGATCCGTCTTCTTACGACGCTGATGGAACCGGTGAGAATGTTTTGCTTGTTAACTACGGGAGGCTTACTTGCGGTTCGGACCAGTGGGGACCTGGTTTCACCAACGACACCGATAGTTTCGGTCGGTCGTGGCAATCCGACGAGGAGTTTCGGTCCGGTGAGAGTAAGTCAGTGGCGAGGTCGTTGTCCACTGTGGAGAAGATCAAAGGGGTTGATCAGCCGCCGAATTATTTTCCGGTTAAGCTTTACCAGACGGCGGTTACGGTGTCGGGAGGTGGACCGCTTGTTTATGAGCTAGAGGTTGATGCGAAGCTTGATTACTTGATGTGGTTCCATTTCTCGGAGATTGATTCTACGGTGAAGAAAGGTGGTGAGAGAGTGTTTGATCTTGTGGTGAATGAGGAGAAAGTTAGGAGAGTTGATGTGTTCAATGAGGTTGGAGGGTTTGCTGCTTTTAGTTTGAATTATACAGTTAAGAATCTGAGTAGTACTACTTTGACGGTGAAGCTTTCGCCTGTTTCTGGAGCGCCGATTATTAGTGGGTTAGAGACTTACGCCATTGTTCCTGCTGATATGGCTACGTTGCCTGAACAAAGTAAGGACAGATAATGTGTTTGGTTTGGATTATTACAGAGTATATAAGCTTAAAATGTTGTGTGTTTTTTTTTTTTTAATGCAGTGACTGCTATGAAAGCGTTGAAGGAGTCACTGCGTGTTCCTGATAGGATGGGTTGGAATGGTGATCCTTGTGCTCCTACTAGCTGGGACGCTTGGGAAGGAGTACAATGCCGACCAAAACCACAAGGATCTGCGCTTGTTATCTTCCAAATGTGAGTGTCATTGTCACATTATATGTGATAATTAGATTGTCTTTGATTAACCGGGATAGAACAAGGAAATTACCTGATATTCTTGATATCTTATATCATTTGTGTTCTGAACAAACTCGAATTAACTCAGAAGAAAGAAAAGCAACTTAATAGATAACCTTTTATGGTCTATATATTGATTATGTGAATGATTAAATTTTGCAATCCATTCGACCCCTATTTATACTAGCTATTCTTTTCCCTTTAGACAAACATCTTTATCCCACTAAAGGTACTTTTCCCAATCCTAAAAAGGTATCCTTAGTCCGGCTTAATGAATATTAGCCTCTTTTCCTAATCCTAAAATGGTATCCTTAGTCCGGGCTTAACGAATATTAGCCTTTTACTGATTCAGAGAGATTTAAGATTTCATGAATTAACATTTTCTGACATGTTTCAGAGACCTTGGAAGCCAAGGATTAAAAGGATTCATCAGTGAACAGATTAGCCTCCTGACTGATTTGAATAGCCTGTAAGTATCAATTCTTAACTTGGTTTATCCATCTCAGAGTTTTTTTGCTCATTAATCATTATAAATAATGCAGTTGGATCCATACTTTGTATGCATAGTGGTAGAGGATATGAAATTCCACTCTATTATCTCATATTTATGAATATTCCTTTTTTTGTTGTTCTGATTGCAGGAACTTGAGTTCAAATTCCTTAACTGGTCCACTACCTTCAGGTCTTGGTCATAAATCCCTTACGAGTCTGTAAGTTAACACACCTCAGTTCATGATCAATTTGCCAAATTTTATCCTCGATGGATGAGAATCTTTCAACCTTTTGCTACTTGCTTCAAATTGTAGATAGTATATGCATCAACAGAACGATGATATTAAAGTGTGAGAATGGCTTTGAAACCATGAATTTGTGCTCATTTGTTTGCATATGTGGGTTGCAGTGACTTGTCGAACAATCAACTCACGGGACCTATACCTGAAAGTCTGTCCACTTCAAGCTTAAAGCTCGTGTAAGAAGCTGTTTATTGAAGTTAACAAGATTTTAGTGACAACTAAATTATATTTGACGTTAAAACAAACTCTGACTGATGGATTTATCTTATGATGTGTTGTTAGGCTTTTGAATGGCAACGAGTTGCAAGGAAAGGTACCAGAGGAGGTTTATTCAGTTGGTGTTCATGGTGGAAGTATCGAGTATGTTCTAAATTTTATCATTACCAATTGCTTTGTTCTTATTAGCTCACAATCATGAGACTCAGCTAAAAAGATATCTCCATCTTCTTACAGTCTCTCTGGAAACAAAGGACTTTGTGGGGTTCCCTCACTTCCCTCGTGTCCACTGTTATGGGAGAATGGCCACTTATCCAAAGGAGGTAAAATAGCAATAGCCGTATCTTGTGTGGTGGTGTTGGTTCTGGGGCTCTTGGTCATTTACTTGTGCTGCATATGGAGAGGAAGACATGATTACGACTTTGCACCTCCTACCGATCTAACATGTGAGTGAAACAAAAAAAGTCTTTACAATTCGTACACAACATTAAAGACATTCTTGAATATTGATCTCTCTCTCTCTCTTTTGCATGTGTTGAGCAGCGCTTGCAGCAAAGAGAAACAGATACCAGAGGCAGAAGTCGTTAATGCTACTGGAAATGGAGAGCCAACACGCTAAAGGAATGCCTACACTTCCCTTGAACTCGCAATAGCCGAGAAAAGAGAGATTTGACTTTGGACAGAGAGCAAGGAGATGAGATCTGAGGAGTAGAGGTTTTTTCGGTGTAATTAGTATACAAAGCATTACTCTTCAAGAAGACCACAGATAAACATTGAAGAAGGGCATTGCATCAAGAGTAAGTAAGATCTTGCTTCACTGTAATTTCATTTTTTGGGGGTTTTCTTAGATATAATATGTATGAATTATTATCATTATTAACTGACAAAAAAAAACATTCTTACTTACCCCCTCCCCTGTGTTTGTGTGAATGTATCACTCCACATTGTTTGTTCCTGTCTTTTTTTTTTTTGAGACTAATGGATATCATCACCATATATGGATTAACCTAATTTGTCTTTACGATGTAAAATTAACTGGCTGTTTTCTTTTCATGGGTCAAAGCCGAACCGATATGTAATTAAAACAGTGAAACATGAGATAACACTTCCTTAAAATGGTTGGTTGAGACCTGATGATATATGTTTCTCCTGGGGCTTACTACGATGTCTGCTTTGCAAATGGGCCAATGATCAGCGCGTAACTGTAAAGATTATCATTTTGAGTTTGCCTTGCCAACATTTATTTTGCGGATATATTTTGGGCCACGGACGCTTAGAGCATCTCCAACCCCACTACATATTTTACTGTAAAATAGAGTGGGGAATAGAGTAATGAAGAAACAAAAATCTCATTACTCCATATTTGAAGTAATCACTTTTTTGTTTCTTCATCACTCCATTCCCACTCAATTTTACAGTAAATTATGGAGTAGGATTGGAGATGCTCTTAGAGATTTCACTGTACGAGACTTTAGATGTGATTTCCATAGACATCTCACTGAAACAAAAGAAATTTACATAAAGTTAGTCCAGTATACAATAGAAGAACCTTCTTTGACCAAAAAAATATAATATCTAGAAGTAAAATGAGGCTAAACTAGCATTTTTGGTTAATCTACTTGTCTCAAATTTAAGTTTTAAACCATTAAAAGGCCTTAAATAACCAATGAGCAAAATGGCTATTGAAATACTTATAAACAAAATGATATTCCCTTGACAAAGGAGATGAGCTGCGAAACATATTTTAAAATTATCGAAAAACCCATTTCCTCAGAAAAAAAATAGTGAATGAGCTGCTGCAAAGTTTTGTCAACTGACCCCGTGAGGTGATGAGAAGTGACAATTTTTTATTCTCTTACGTATTTTTTTTTGTTAATTTTAGTTAAACATTCTGACTTTTGTATAAACTTACTTAACTAGTAGTCTAGTAGTACGACCCCGAGACTTTTCATACTTATCTTGGTACCATATACTCCTCGATACATGTTAATGTTTGTTTAGCGTAACGTGAATATATGTATTCATGATTTCATTTTATCATTTCTGTCGTCTGGCTTGTAAAGTTTTTTTCTTTTAAAGCTTTGACTTGTATGCTAACAATACATTTTTCTCTTTGAAGTACCCGTCACACTTCTTCTTCTATTAGTTTTATTCTTTCTTTCAAAATTTAATTTTCCCACTTGAAATTGGAATATTTGACGGTGGCAAATTGAAAAATGTTGAATAGTTGACACTGGAGCCTTATTCCATGCAGGTCCCGTGTTAAGGGCGCGGTATGCCGTGTAGTGTTTCCTTGTACAGTATAATACCTGATTTGGACACTAGGCTTCTAGTCCTTATCCTTAATAATCTTACTTCTATATACGCTCGTATTCCTCTTTCACCTTATGTGTTGTTTTAGATTATGTAACATATGAATTTTAAACACTAATTCACTCTCCTCCGAAAAATCATCACGTTGTTAATACTTAATAATATAATGAACTTTACAGAGACACTTTCTCATAATCTTAAGCTATGCTACATTTGTCTTCACGCTCCATCAAATAAAAGTTATCACACCTGGATTATATTATCAATTTATATGATATTTAGAAGTTCCAAATGTTCGTTATTGAGGAGCCCAGATATATTGCATATATATTCAATTTGTCCACGCTCTTTGAATAATTCAAACTTCTATATAAAATATCAATATATGAATTTTCTTCTCATTTATAATGACAGATGAAATAAGAATACATCCATTAATTACTACAGCCAACTTGATATCGTCTTTGATTTCAAATCTTTCACGTGATTTGAACTTTATACGTTAAGTTACATAAATTGTATTCTCGTGTTGATTTTCAAAGGGACTATAACTAAGCCGAGGTGTACTGCAGGTTATCTTTGTCTACACGATACATGTAATTTAATTTGAAGACAATTTTACGTAACTAAGATTGTCAAGTACTCATGCCAGTTCTCCAAAAAAAAAAAAAATTGTCAAATACACCGTATTTATCAACTAATAAATATGCTAAAGTTATTTAGCGAAAAACGTTTTGGCAATTTTATTAACTTCGTTATAACTTATAAGTTATATCTAGGTGTATCGCTGGACAAATATATATTGAGATTGTACTGGCTTTGATAATATATATAATTATATATATTTGGCAGTTATGTTGACTTCGTTGACCTCGATGCACGTAAGCTAATCGTCTCCGGGTCTTTTGGGTTAACATTTTATAATTATGCTATCTAACTCTTAATGGACCGGCTCGTTTAAAATTTAACTATATGCCACTCATGAGTATTTTATATAATACATCATTTAGCATTACAGCGGACTCTTAAGCTTACGTACGTGGTACGTACACAAAAAGATTACGTAATCGATATAGCAAAAATCAATCTACATGTACAAAAACCAAACATTACGTGTTCGTGTAATACTCAGCTTGGAATGTCATCAAGATCAGCGATATCATGTGATATTCTTTTTTTTGGGGGGGGGGGGATGTTCGAGAGCGTAAATGTCAACATTTTATAAGACTTAGAGTTACTCTGGATAGACTACATATACTGATATACACTATACACATAACACATGTATGTAGTAGGCATCTACATACATATCATATGTAAATGTGTGAATCCATCTATGTAGGGTTAAAGTGAGCAACTAGGAGTAGCAACTTGCATGAAAAAATAAAAGAAATCTTATCCTTACAAACTAGAGCACCAAGAAAAGTCCAAAATAATTATTGATAGTTGTTCAAACAAAAAAATTAATGATAAGAAAAAATACATACACATATAGACTATGTACATAGTTGCTTATAGAATATGTAAAAACTAGACTATTGTGTTGCTTTCAAAATAAATATCAAGCCAATTGGTTTAAAATAAAGATTTATTTGACTTTTATAAATGTTGGTTTGTGCGTAACCATGTCTGTCGGCAGAAGGTTGCCACATTAATTCCACCAAATATGTCTGCTCAAATTTATAACGGCTGATATTATACTACATATGTTATGTATATTATGTTTAAATGTGCATAGTATATCAGACAAGTGGAGGGATATGTAATGTAAATACAAATAGATTATGTCTTCCTAATTTTTTTTTCATTTAGTTAGTGTTAATTCAAGCGATTTAAATATAATCTTATACTTGGCAAATAGTTGCAAGTTACAACCACCATATACTTCCACATCGAAATATAAAAACAAAATTGAACTTAAAAGTCTTTTAGCAAAAAAAAAAAGAACTTAAAAGTCCTAAACCAATGGCTAGTTGGTGGTAGAGAAAAAAAAAAGCCAATGGGTTAAAGTAATGTGGCATTCAGGTCGGATCAGGAGTCCACGTGAAACCCACGTCACGTAACCAATGGTTACAATACTTTTTTATAGTGTTCCTTCACTGGTCAATAAAAGCAATCTCCTTCTTTATCTTCGGCATGTGTATTTTAAATATTTGTTAATTACTCACCACTAATCTAAAATATCAATGCTAATACCTACTACTATTCTAGCTAATGACAGCCTAAAATTCATATTTCAAATCATTTAAGGCTTCGAATGGTAAAAGCAGATCAAGCGGTGTAGATCAAACGGTTCATACAGATCAAGCAGGACAAGTGCAGATAAAGCAGGACAAGTGCAGATCAAGCGGATCAAGCAGGAGAGATGTAGATCAAACAATTTATCATAAATTATTAATGACAAAATAAGTTTAAAACTATAGATCATATATTAAAAGAATAAAATTATACCAAATATCAATATAAATATTTAAATGTCGTAGGATCAGCCTAAATGTTTATTGGATTTTTCATAAGATGCTTGTAGCGTTTTTGTTGATCAAAATTATTTTTGAATAACAGACATCTTAATATTTAATTTTTTGTTAATATTTATATATAAAATGGAGATAAAATAGATTAAATAATTTATTAGAAATTATAAATGACAAAATATGTTCACATTATATACCATATATTAAAATAATAAAAATTACACCAAATATCAAAACAAATATTTCAGATGTTGTATATTCAGCCAAAATGTCTGTAAAATTTTTATTAGATGCTTATACTTCTTCTATTTATTAATTATTTTAAAATATAAAATAATTATTTTTTTGATGATACTTATGTAGAAAATTTTATATTTTTCGTGGAAAATATTGTGTTTTTAACGATTAGACATCATGCTTATAACTTTAAAATGATACAAATAATATTAATGTGAACTATATAGTTTGAGTTAATAATTGTAAATTATTTATAAAATCAAATAAATATATTTTAAAGTTAAGTGTTTGTAATAAAACTATTTATTAGTAAAAGGAAAAAAAGGCAGATCAACACCATCAAATGTTAGCGGATGGGATCTGCATGCAGATCTCCTGCTTTTTCTACTAAAAGACAAAAAAATTGAACTGCGTGCAGATTTCCCGCTTGAACTGCTTTTACAAACAGAAAATGGTGAATGGTGAACATAAGGCATGAGAACTACCTATTGCGGGAGAACTGCATGATCTGCCTTTGTCCTGCCCCTCCCATTCATAACCTAAGAAAAAAAAAATTAAGCTTGAAGCTTTGACGGACCGTCGTCATATTAAAGGGTCTTCTTGTCCTATACGTCTAATTTCTGCTGCTTATCTTCTTATATGTACCAAAAATATTACTATTTTTTTATAATGACTAAAACAGTTAAACGTAAGTCCATTTATTAGGCTTGTGATACACCCGAATATATTCGTTTATAAAGGTCAATTTTACTTTACTAACCATTTTTTGTTTTATTATTTTGGTCAATCATAAAAATTGTGCAAAGAATGATGTAATGGTATGATATAGGCCTAAGTTTCTAACTTGTTTTGGTATCTATTTATATTCTCAAAGCCATGACATTAGGGTAATGGAAAAATAGTATCCGCCAACTAATATATGGTTTTGACAAAAATAATATTTCAAAATAATATATGTTGTTGTTGAAAAGGGACATTATGCCAACAAATCATCTTTGTAGTTGATAAAAATGGTGAAACTTGTTCAACAGGAAACAGAAGAATAAATCTGTTTGAACATCTTAAATGAGGAAAAAAAAAACACTGATTTAATTATAAAAGGTGACAAAATGATCAGCTTATTCCAAATAAAACGACGACTGTAAGAAAATCCCCACAAATCCGCCAAAACAAATCACAGTTAGAACTATATAATATCATAAATTCATAATATACTTAGCTGATCTGATCGAGAAATAATATAATAGTATGAATTAGGTTTGCAATGAAGTTTGTTGAAAAGTTAGGTTTGAGTTTATTAAATATATCCACGCTATGTGTCACGTTTTTTTATAATGTAAGAAGTCAGGGGAAACCACACATTAGTGTTAATTTAAGGGATGTTAATATAATACAATGCTTAATTAGTTTTGGTAAGGTGGCCTAAGTTAGGCCATGCTTTTTAATGACCACTCCATTGGATTTGATTAAATTTAGTAGGCCAACCTGATTATCCCAACATAAACCACTATATAATATAGTTAGATGGAGACATATAAATATCTATCGACGCATATATAATTTCTATACCAAAATTGTGCAATGGAAGATAAGAAGCCAAAATGAACGGTTGAGATGAAATTGGAATATACTAAAAATAGGATGAAATTTGGGTCCATGCAGAAGCAACGAGGAGGATGCATCGTGCTGACAATTTTGTCCTTCAAAAACATCTCATTCGTTGTCTTGATCCCATTTGCATTTTTGCATGGCCCAGTTCTACGTTAAGGACACCTTGAAATACACCTAACTGACTTTCAACTAATATATATTTGGTAACCTTGCATAATCAACACAACCATGAGGCCAGGTAACATGTCACCATTTATTCTCCACTATAATTGTTATAGCTTTTGATAATACGTTAATAACGGAGATGGACCCACAATTCATTGTTGCGCAAACGCAGATTATTGCATTTTTGTGAAGAAGATAAAGGTAATTACGATAAATATATGTCTGGAGAAGTAAAGCATATATCTCTGTGAATGTTGTAACGTTTTGGTATAAGGTCAGTGACGTGGACGATATCAGCGATTAAATGCCTCATGAAATTAAATTGTACAAAAATATTTAGTTTGTTAAATTATCTTAAAGAATGGTATGTCAATAGCTTAGAATAGTATATTGGGGTGTATGATTAGTATGAATCACAATAAAGCTTTGATCTAATCTTTCTCTCTTTTTTATGTCACAAAAAGCTTAGCTGTCGCATATTTGACTAGTTTAATTTATATTTGAGTTTATGAATTTTCAGTAGTATAATAAATTATTGTGGATATTTGAATCGTACATATAAAGGTCAATTATAAATAAATTTGGTGGGAAGGAGTTGAAAGATCATTGAGTTGTGAGTCCGTGACCCACCCCTAATCAAATGAGTTCCGTGTTTTGGTCGATTTTAAGTAATTAAGATCATTGTCTACTACATAAGACTTGAATTTATTTAAGGAAATTGTAAGTTTATATACTGTACTAGACATCGTAGCTCATTAAAAAGCAAAAAGAAATTACATTTGTTTCTAACAAAATGGATAAACATTTGAGGGAAGGTGGGACCAAGAGAAAAAATGGAATTAGGTACTCTGCTCCGTACAAGAATATATAGCTTTGGGTAAATACAATGGATTCATCTCCCCTTCACATACAATCATCCTCTTGATCTTCTTTGTCCCCATATATATTTTTATTATGATTCATATAATTGAGGAAATAATTCTGACTAGAGCTCTTTAGTTATAATTTTATGAAGCCGATCAGAACAACAAAAGTTGACGTTTTAGTTCTGCATTCAAACGAATTGTGTAGTTTGGTCTCTGATGACGTGGAATACAGTTTAAAGAAAGCCAGAGGAAAAAAAAACTATGATGATTGTTTGCATTAGTTTTTGGTTTTTAGATTTGGTTTTAGATTTTGGTTTTTGGTTTTTAGATTTTAGGTTTTTGTTTTCAACTTTTAGCTTTTGATTTTAGTTTTTAGTTTTTAGATTTGGTTTTTGGTTTTTCTGTATTTTTAGTTTTTCAAAAAATAATCAATACCTTATTTTAAAATAATAATAAAAAATAATGAAATATTTAAAATTTATCAAAATAGAGTGATTGTTATTTAAAATAAAATGTATTAACATGTTTTTAATTATTTTATTTTAAATATTATACTAAAATATAAACAATAAACTTTCTATAAATTATAAAAATTAAAATATTTTAAAATTTTGAAACTATTTATAAATTTTATTATTTGTTAATATTTATTTTAAAACTTGAAGGGATATTTTCAATTTAATATTATATATTTTATTATTAAAGTAATTAAGTTTTTACAATTTTTAGTTACTGTTTAGTGTGTCTAATAATTATTACAGTTATTCAATGAATTTTTGTAAAAATTGATAACTAATTGTTTGCAATTAATTAATGTTATATAAAAATATCCAATTTACTAGACATATATGAAACACAAATAAATTATTTTAAATTAAGGTTGGAATGATATATTATCTACAAACAATTGTATGGAATTTATCTTTATGAAAATATTATTTATTTAACTAAAATATAGATTTTCTACAGAAAGAAATGAAATTCGTTTTTGTATTAAAAACCAGCAAAAGTTGGTTTTTGGCTTTTCTTTACAAATTGGTTAAAATTTTGAAAAACTAGTTTCCTTAAATTTTAGGGAATCTATTTCTTTAAAAACTTGATTGGTAAGAAAAATAGTTTTTACAAAAACAAAAACTTGATTGGAAGAAAAATGGTTTTTAAAATAACAAAAACCAAAAACTAAAACAAAAACCACAGACAATCAATATACAAAGAAAACAAAAGGCGAAACACAGAAAATTTCTATGGTTTAGGAGATACCTGGTTCATTTAGTTCAACCAATAAGGGTTCGATCAGTAAAACTAATCTCTTGTGAATGGTATGTTTTCAATTATATGAAATATGTTGTAACACACAAGATATCGAAACTGATGTTAAAAGATTCTACGAACAAAGAAGTGCTTAGAGGATAAAACCAAACTAAAGTAGCAAAGGACTTCTAGGAAACATAGAAGGAACAAATGCTCATGACTCTCTAACTATAGCAAACAAATTGCATAACATGTAAAGAGAGACACGTCACATACCAAAAATGGAATGGGGAATAATAGTTTCAAGAAAAGCTTCAAAGGGGGATGCACAACTTAAATAGATAATTGCAACAAATAAAGAAAAGGGAAGGTCCAAATGTCATGTGAACCCCCTCCCCACTTGGCTCCCTACTTGGCCATCTTTGCGACACATTGCCCATTATTCATTTTTCTTTTGTTTTATGTATCAATCAACTAGTCAACTCTAAGCAACAATTACACATATTTCTACAAGTCTCCGTTTCCATATGGACCATTCGGGTCACAAGATTTGCAGATTACTCATGAGTCATTCAGACCTAAACAAATTCAAACTATTTTTTGGAGACACATGATTCACTGATAGACTCGTACATCAGATTTGAAAATAGACCGAAAGCAAGATCCATATTCTGTATGAAGATGTCCAGAAAAAATCGTGCATTAATTCTTTTCAATAGGATTTGAACTCAGAATTGGGATGCACAAAAGAACCCGTCCTTACTCCTTACCATTGACGATTACTACTCTCTGTTTAAACAAGTTTTTTTTCCTTGAAACTAATCGAACTGTAAAACGAAATGATTAACATAAAAAAACTTAGACTATTATTCACCATTGTTTTTAGTGTTATTATATGGCTTTTTAGTCCTATTTTCGGTTCTCAAATTTGAATGCATCAAGAATCTCATCATTAGTATTATTCTTTGTCTCATAGTGAAATTTAGAAAAACAAATTCCATCCCAATGTTACCAGTACCACTGGACAACCATATTTCAGATAATTACCACTCTCTGTTTAAACAAGGTTTTTTTTCCTTGAAACTAACTGGACTGTAAAAGAAAATGAATAATAGAAAAAGAGATTTATACTATTATTCACCATTGTTTTCAATATAATTTATATGGTTTTTGTTAGTCCTATTTTTGGTTCTCAAATCTGAATGCATTAAGAATCTCATTGTTGTATTATTCTTTGTCTCGTAGTGAAATTTACAGAAATTGATTCCATCATAATGTACATGTTCATTATACAGTTGATATAGACACAACATTCATTGCCAATATGTAAATAATGTTACAAAAGAAAACAAATATATAAAATAATGATTTTACCAAAAGAAAAAGAAAAAAACGAATAAGGAATTAATTGTGCCAAAAAAAAAAAGGACCAATTAAAAGGTACCAAAGTAAAAAAGACCGTATAACACTAGTACCCATATTTTTGGACTGACTCTCCTCATCTCTTCCCATGAAACTTCCTCTAACTATATCATGTTGCCATTCTTGCAAGACTTGACCCTACTCTTCTGCACCTTCCCTTTTTTAATAATCATTTTATCTTATTCTTTTATATACATCACCCACATTTTACATTTATCTTTCTAATATCCTATCATATTTTGACAAACACAACAAAAACATATAATTAATATCAAAGGGAACGTACATGCACTTCCCTGTATATATATATATACACTCCAACCCCATCTCTTGATAAACCAACACAGCCCATTTCTCTCTCTCTCTCTAGAACCCATTCTCTTATTCAGACAAATGGATAACAGCTGTATAGATGACAGTACTAGCAACACTTCAGGCTCTCTCTCCATCTCTACTCCCTCGGCGAAGAAGAAACTCTCTCCCCCTCCTCCTCCTCCGACGACGATGCGTCTCTACAGAATGGGAAGCGGCGGAAGCAGCGTGGTGCTGGACTCAGAGAACGGCGTCGAGACCGAGTCACGTAAGCTCCCGTCGTCGAAGTTCAAAGGCGTTGTTCCTCAGCCTAACGGAAGATGGGGCGCTCAGATTTACGAGAAGCATCAGCGTGTCTGGCTCGGCACTTTCAACGAGGAGGAAGAAGCCGCCGCTTCTTACGATATCGCCGCTCGGAGATTCCGCGGCCGCGACGCCGTCACGAACTTCAAGTCGCCGGCGGCGATCGACGGAGCCGACGCTGAATCTGCGTTTCTTGACGCTCACTCCAAGGCTGAGATCGTTGATATGTTGAGGAAACACACTTACGCCGACGAGCTTCAACAGAGCAAAAGGAAGTTTCTTGACGGTAACGGTAACGGAAAACGGTCAGGGACGGCGATAACGGTGAACGACGGCGTTTCGAGGGCGCGTGAAGTTCTTTTCGAGAAAGCCGTTACACCTAGCGACGTCGGGAAGCTTAACCGGTTGGTGATACCGAAACAACACGCGGAGAAGCATTTTCCGTTACCGGCGATGACGACGGCGACGGTGGTGACGACGGCGATGACTCCGTCTCCGTCTCCGACGAAAGGAGTTTTGATTAATTTGGAAGACAGGACAGGGAAAGTGTGGCGGTTCCGTTACTCGTACTGGAACAGCAGTCAAAGTTACGTGTTGACCAAAGGATGGAGCCGGTTCGTTAAAGAGAAGAATCTCCGAGCCGGTGATGTGGTTTGCTTCGAGAGGTCGACCGGACCGGACCGACAATTGTATATCGACTGGAAAGTCCAGTCCGGTACGGAAGAAATTACACCGGTTAAGAGTGTGGTTAGGCTATTCGGGGTTAATATTTTCAACGCGACGACTAACGCTATACCGAACGATGGCAAGAAGAGATCTCGGGAAGCTGATTTGTTTGCCTTGGGGTGTTCCAAGAAGCAGGCGATAATTAACGCCTTGTGACAAATTTTCATTTTTTCTTCTTTTTTTAGATTTGTTTCTTTTCAAAATTTCTATTAAATTGGCAAGTTGTAAATTAGGACAAGACAAGAAAAAAATGATGACTAGGAAATAGTTTTTGGTTACATCTAATTTGGGTTTGTTTTTCCTCCCTTTGCTCAATATGACTTCTTTCCAACAAAAATTGAATTATATATCATTTGAAGTTACAAAGTTAGGATATAATATTTGCGTGAAATCAGAAAAGAAAATAAATACATTCAGTAAAGAAAACTCAAAAAACTCTATTACTTGGCCTTTCTCATATCATATTGTTTCTATCAAATAAAAGAAAGTGACATTTTCACCATTTTCAAAAATTAATGTTTTAGAATTTATATACAATTTATTAGTTAATGATGATAAATTCTATTCTTTAAAAGGTAAGTAAATCAATTAAATTACTATTATATACAATTATAAAGATATTTGGTCATAAAAAATGTAATTATGATTAAATTTTAATGTATTTTTTGATATGAATAAAAATATATTACTTAGAAACATAGAGAATATGTGTTTGAATTTTATTTTATTTCTTTATTTTGGTTATATAGTCCCTTTATTGCAGTTTTCCATTATTGTTTGATTATTAAGTGCTACTTGTCTATTTGATTACATTATTGCAAAAAATATCTTATCACTACAAGAATAATGCCCAATTTCCGACAGCCACATACATCAGAAGTTTCTCGGTAACGAGCATTTCCTACTACATTCCGACAATCAAATTTTAGTCGGCGTTTGGGTCTCGGAAACTCATTTTCTCGGAAATAAGTCGGTACACTCCGACTACTAATATTGTCGGAACGCTTTGTCGGTAATATATCGGAACATTC